>JAGVSQ010007702.1:0-15059 GCA_022683975.1 Rhyacophila evoluta
GCATCTTCAGGCCACATTATATGTGGGCGGTGAGCGAACATATAACATACTACCATCCCATACTACTATCCTTAATGTTTAATATATCCATATCCTTATTACATTATACCTTATAAGATACATCCTGGAATTTTCATTTATTAATCATGGCAACCCTGACATGGACGTACTCCATGAACAACAGGAAATTCCCATTGGTAAATACCTGTCTATAACGTCAGAGTAATCAATAATCTCACAATAAACTTTGTAATACGGCTATTAGCTACCCTGTTAAGCCTGTCATTTTTGAAGGGAAGCTTCTAATGATTTAAATTCCCCTGACACCTTAGATTAAGCTTATTATTATATATATATATGTACTTCGAACGGCTGGATTAACTTCAAGACTTTTTTTGTATACTCACCAGCATAAAAATACGTAGATATAATATTTCATAGAAATCGAGTATAGTGAAAAAATTTAGAATGACGGTAAAAAATGGCAGATCATTTTTCAAACTGAATTTTTCATTTTTACTATACGTACTTACATAGATCTCAGGTAAGTAACAACCTTTTTAATAACCCTTTACCATTCTATAATAAAACATCATTTTTTCCGATCTGCCACACACGAACTTGTCTCGGTGGGTGGATTCGATAAGCCATGAAATGTTGATTTCAAAATATTAAAATAGAATTTTTTATCATACCTTCCTATATATAAAAAAATATTAAAGTCTAGGTATATATGATCTTGAAAATTCATTGATATGTCTGTCTCTTTTTTTTTAATACATATATACGCTACTTTTACTTTCATTTTATTTTTCTTTCTCAGGAGTAATAGACATATTATGTTATAGTTGTTGAAATAATACCGCACTAAAATAAATACTAAGATGAATAATAAATAAATTTAATCGTTTTATTATTCGTTGATTTGTTTATGACTTGCGTTTGCAGTGATAGTAAAAATAATAAAAGAATCAAATAGATTGCCTAAAATATAATAATTTTATAATGAAATCATGTTTCAGATTTGCGGCGATGTCCAATTAATGCGTTGTAAAATCAATGGCTTATTGTTTATTGTATTTTAATTTCAAGAAATAAAATTCACACAATAAACGAACCTGTTTACGCACACTTGAGATATCTAGTATCTGTATAATATTTCTTTCGAAATTTTCGGATTTACTTTAATTAAACAAAACAAAAAAAGGAAATGTAGCACCTTGTTATTTTAGAGCCGTGCAAATAGAGAGTTCCGTGTAATTTATAGACGCAGGACGTATTTGTTCGATTTATTTAACAGTTGGGTAGATCTTTACTCTGTGGGAGGCGATACAAACAATAAAGCTTACGAAAATCATAATTCATTATAATGTGCTAAGCAACGGTTTGATATTATATTATAATTTAAATAACTATATCATATTGAGTGGCCATAGTTCTCTTAGTAAAATTTAATTGATAGGGGTATTAGAAGTTTAGCAATATCAAACATTATTATATTATACATGTTAGGCTTCGCTAACAAATAAAGCCCAATAATTTGATGATTGATTTTCCACGTCACATTATTCTCCCTTGTTTTGACGATGTGGGTTATAGTTTAAATCGGAAGAGCATAAGAGAGTAATTGTTTTGCGTTGATTTATGAAGTCTATTGTACACCATATCGTTGTTTTTGAATATTCTATTGTGAAAAGTATCACGTGTTAGTCTGGCGTGATGATAACAGACCAACAGCAGTAAAGCGTCGGTAACAAAAATGGAAAATAGGTATAAATAGGTGAGTGAGAAAGTGAGCAAGTTGTTGTGACATCTGCTTATTGTCGCGCTGTCGAAATTACTCACTCACCTATTTATAGCTAGTTTGCTTAATTTTTGCTTCTATCGCTCTGCCGCCGCGGCATCTATAGTAGCCTTAGCCTTAATCATATTCCATTATACTTTGATTTTGTATTGTGTGCAACAAGAATTATTTATTCACAAAACTGCAGACTTGTTTATGAATTTAATATTCGTTGAGTTTAATTCATTGATTCCCAAAGTGGGCGGCACCGCTCCCTGTGAGCGCTGATTCATTCTAGGGGGCGATAATAGGTTCAAAATAATTTAGGGGTCACTTAAGAGGTCTAGATGGAGGTGGTTTTTTTATAGAAAAAAACGAATAATTATACATTACGCAAGCTAAAAAGAACGAAAAACTTATAATTTTGCAAGCGTTTGGGGAGAAAAGCCTTTAGACACTTGAGGGGCATTGGCTCCTTATAGAATAAATCAACGTGGCGTAAAACACGTGAATAAGGGGTGGTGAGCAATTTCGAGGATGTTTTTTTTTTTTGAAAAGGAGACAAGGAAAAAGATTGAGAATCTATGGTATAATTTTGCTTAAAAGCTCTGTTTAGATGTTTATAGCGATAATTCTTTACTCTCTGATAATATTGCTGAAATTTTCTATCTTTTTTAGAAATCCAAAGTGAAGGTTTATCAGCTTTCAAATAGAAAAGGCATTTTGGCATGTGTTTCACTTGTCTTGTTCTATTTTCAAGAAACCTTTCTTTTTAAATAATATTAAAGAATAGCGTGTCAACTGTTTTTATCTATCGTACATATTTTTATACAATCTATGGATGAGAGATAAAAACGTCTCCCACTCACAATTCACTGTAGTCTCTACTCGGTATATTGTATTCTTTATTACAAAACCTTTACTATTCAGTTCATGATACTATTATTTTTTAAATTATGATTAAATAATTGCGCTATGAATTTATATATATTAGGTTTTAACTCTACTTTAAAAAAAATGTTGACCTCACGAATATGGCAGCATTTGAAGGTCACAATTTTTATCATTTTTTTTTATAATTCCCATTTGAAGAATTCTTTCGTTGATGAAAACATGACTATCAAAGTTTATGTCGAATATATTCAGTGCATTTTCTTATTTTTTTTTGGTTTCGAATAATTAATGTATATCTCTATTCATTGTTCGTTTCTCGTCTTAAGCACCATTTTTCTTTTAATGAGAACCAATATAATACTTCCCGGTAGCTTTCGAGCATACGAGAAATCCGAGAAATGGGGGCTCGATCCCCCATCTGTCGAATTTTTAAGAATCCAAAAATGCAGGACTGGATACCCATTGGATTGAGTATGACAAACAATTCTCGTGAAAATAATCTGTCAAGACGTCTTCACATTACGGAGATTCATATTCTCTACTTCTGAAATGAATATCGTCACATTGTGTAGATCTATATGCTCAGCTTTGAGACCGAACATGGTATAAAAAAAAATACTTAATAAAAAGATGAATAAAATTAATGTATATAAAAGAATACATTTTAATCTATTCTACGCTAAGCTGGATAACAAACTTAATGTAACATATAAGTTAGAGATATACGACTGAAATAAATTATTAAATAAAATATTAGTCAAATTTAAATATACTCCAAAGCAAATACTGTAAATATTTCAAATCCATACGTTTCTGTATACTGTATAATATTATAATATCTTTCGTATGAAGAAGCAAATACGGAAGTAATCAAAACTATTTCATTTCAATGAGTTACAAACATTATAATTATTTACGGTTAGTGACTTTCTATCTTTTATATAACTCGGAAATATATGTATAATACTCTAGCATTTCAAAAATCACATTAAACCCGATTCTGAAATTTCACATTACTCCGACAACTGTATTTAAAATTTCTTCTTCGGTTAGTACGGAATCAGTTATTTGTGCTTGAATGTAATTCTCGCTTTTTTAAATAACTACCTCTTCTAAAAATATATATGATATATATTTTTTTTTTATATTTGATATTGTGTCGCAGAAATTATTTCTACACGTGGACTTGAAACATAAATTTTATTAGTCGATCCTTGTATTGTGTACAGATATATACGATAACTAAAATATAAATATTTATTTATGCCTATAACTTTTCACGACATATTTTTTAGTAATATGTTACTTTATTATTTTAAACATATTTCGTTATAAATGATACAAATAAATATTTTATATAATATACAATATCCAATAGTGAGCTTTAACATATGACATGAACCATGTTAGAAGCTGCCTAATCTGCCCACCATTCACTCGTCACGTTCTTATATTTCATCCATTTTATCAGGCGTATACCAAAGCTCTGATATTGAGAAGCATTTTTTTTATTTGACGGGAATGTCCCGGGAATAAATATAAATTACCGAAGACTCAGATTGTCACGCAAGTGTGATGTGGTTGAAAGAAATCTAATGAGAAAAAAAAATAATTGAAAAAAAGGAGACTTATTTGGTTAAGGAATGTATGTGAAGAAATCATCACGCTCGCCACATGACGCTGCAGATCAAAAAAAAAACTGTCATGTTAGAATCTGTACACAATGTTTTCATGATACATTTTTGGGTGGCAATCCATAAATCCAACAAGCCAGTAAGTTAAAGTAAAAAAATATTTTGGCTAATATACCAATGGCTGTTTGAAGGGTTTTATATCATCTCATGTATTTTGCATCAGAAATAATTGAAGTGTTAAGTGACTGCCAGTTTTATTTGGAAAATATATTTTTGAAAATCATTTAATTTAGTATATTCAAATATTGTATATAAACTTAAATAATTATTTTCGTTTCCAAAACAATGTTTCCACTGTAAACTCTGTTAATAATGTTAGCAAATGTAGATCTGCCAAATTTAAATTACATTTGAAAATGAGTTTATCCTTCATTTTAACTTTCATCAAATTATATTCCACCCAAAATTTTGAGTACGCGGTTAGTAAGAATGATTTAAATATAACTAGATAAATTATTTCACTGCGAAGTTATTTTGTATCGTAATATAATATTTTGTGTTGAATATAATTTAACTATCCATTAAGTTTATTAAGATAGTATTCATTATCGGCATTACCGGCGGGATTAAAGCGTCCTGGAAGACCAGCAGGTACTATCCGCTGGATGTACTCCATAGAATTAAAAGATGCCGTACCAGGGCTTGGAAATATTCTAAGCAACTTTCAAGTGAAATATAATTATGGAAGCACCATTTGGTGGCCATATGGAGTAGATATGAATGAAAATAAGTACGATATTAATCAAATAATTAAATCACTCATTAGATACACAATACATTATTGTATAATACATAAAAAACAATTCAACTATCAAATCCATTCATATCAAAATACACATATATTTTCAAATGTTTATTTTAAGTTTGTTTAATATCGCGGCTTAAAATAGTATTATCTGGAAATGAACAGTTGGCAATTCGAATTATATGCTACTCAGTCACCACTACAGTTTACTATCGATTATTCGTGTTAGCGCTGGGGAGAGGGTCGTCCCGGATAATTGAATAATAAAGATAATCCGAACCATGGTAAATATATGAAACATAGATAATTTATCATTGCCAAATAATAATTGTTTATCAAGTCTGATCAACCTAAATTCCTTCACGGATTTTTACGGCCCCTTAAAAAATATACTATCCAGGATTAGATTTTCTCATTTTTTTTACTCTCACACTGTGATAAAATATTAACCTTTTTCCACAAATTGTGCTTATTGTTTTCTTTTTAACTTTTGCATATATGCATTATTGTATAACTTCTTTCACAGACTTATGATTTCTCCCGAATGAAGTAATGTTTAAAGGTAAATAAAGGTATTTTTGAATCATAAAAATTCCTATAATACAGTTTGAAATATATATGATTTCAACATTTGGCACGCATGATTCGCAAACCGGATAATCGGCACCCAAATAACCGAGGGTACACTGTATTTTACTTACAGAGCGTTTATATAATCAGACAGAATACTTTAATTGAAATGATCTTTAATTAATAATTTATAATGAATTAGATAAAACACTTCATTGTAAATCATTGAATGTCCAAACAAGTATATTTTTTTTTATTTTTTTAAAATCATATATCTTTGAATTATCATGTTTTTATGTGAATTTTTCTTTTCTTTACAGAACTGAGTTTTTATGATTTTTGAAAAAAATAATCATTTGTTGCCATAACATCTTTCAACATTTTTTTTAATTGTCTGAATTCAAAAGAACTTCTAAAGCTTCAGCAGTATGGGCAATTAGTGGTTATATATTATGGTAATTAAGTGTTTGGGCACTTAATATGAATCCGAAAAATATGACTTAATGGAGTGTTTAATGAAGTTCTCAATAAAAGCAGTAAACAAGTACGAGGGAATCTGATAAAGCTTTGGCCTGTCAGTAAAAGCTTATTGCTACGAGCTTTTTTATTGACTCACTCCTTCAGCTGTAGTTGGTGCTTTTAATTGACTGCTGAGATCATTATTTACACTGCCGAAAGCTAACTGGAATGAAATATAATACAACCGTTATTAGTTTCATTTTATTTTCATGTGTTATTAATATATGAAAAAAAACTGATTGATGTAAGTTTTTTTTATAAATTGTCGATATTTTTATGTTAACAAAGGCAAATATTAATCACTTGATTGTGTAAAATAAGCTTATATTTTTTTACCATGTTTGCTTCGAAAGTAAACCATATTGATCTACACAATGTGAATATATCCACTCCTAAAATGGAGAATATAGATCTCCACAATACGAAGACATGTCTTGATATATAATTTTTCACGAAAATTGATTGTTATATAAAATTACTCAACCTTACTGGTATCCAATCCCGTATTTTTGCATTTTTTCAGTTAGGTAGGTTAAAGAATCAAACCCGTATTTCTCGGACGTGAGACATATACGCTAATATATACGCTACTGGGGAGATTAATAAAATACTACATTTTAAAAAATTAGATTCAATTAAAAATATATGTTTCTGCCAAAAAATACTGGCATCAGTAGTAAGGAATAAAATAACCACAAACAAATCATATACAAATCATACAAACTAATGTAGTAGAATCCAATAATATTTTTGTCTTTTAGATTTTTTTAAAGGTTAAATAATTCATTTTTATCAAATTAAAATATCATGAAAAGCATAGAGAAGCTGTATTTCACCAGGCAGTAAAATGATCTAACCTTTCGAATGCTACATAACAATCCCTAGTGCAAAGTACTGCCACTGTCAATTAATTTGCGACATGAAAAGGCTTGTCCGCGACTCAAAGGCCGCAGGTTATAAGCCTCCGTTACGGAACGATAGCGACCAAAAAGAATAACGAAAAAAAGCTGACAGCCTATTCATTCAAAACACTTGTTACGCTGTATCACATATTTTGCGACTAGAAATGACAATATAAATAAAAAGCGTTTAAAAAAAGCACATTGTAGTATTTTAATTTTTTTAATAAAAACATGTTAAATATTTACTATTATAAATTTTAGTATCAAAACCTATCACACATATTTTTAAGCTTGTAATAAAATCAAATTTGGTCGATCTTTTATCTTAAGGAAATAATGATATTTGAATACAAAAATGGACACCTATATTCATTACAGGTTATACAAAAATCATGGATTAAAATCAAAAGTACTTGCTTTTTTATAAAGGTCAAACAAAAAAATAAGCTTTTTCGTCCAGATCGTACCAACTATATATACATATTAAAAATAATTGAATCATTTGATCCATTCAATTTCTATGCTTTAGACAGATCATAAATATTTTTTTACCTTATTCAGTACAACTTTATTACCTTAAGCACCGTATAAAACTGACTATGGAAGAGAAAAAAGAATTTTATATGAACACAAACCATCTAGTTAATGATTTCTCAAAATCAAAATATTTGATTTGATACAAGCTATTTGAGAAAATTCAATACAATTGATATGATAGAAGTCGTAAATTTTACAAGTCATCCTTTTTACAAACTTAAAAGCTTAGCTTAGATACTAATTTGGTACTAACCATTCTTAAATCCTTTTCATAGAACGTGTATTAAGATGTATACATTATGATTATTAAATAAGATATATTGAAATATCTGAGGGTTATTTGTATGAACTTTTAATACTCAATAAATAATACTGAACTTTTAAAGTGTTGTAATGATAAATACTTTGGCAGTACAATCGTTAAATAATTCATAAAGCTTACTCCTGTACAAAAGACAACGGAATTTTTCATCACGTTAAGTAGAACAGGCATACTACTTTATTACAGAAAAACGTGATAGAATTCCAAGTAATAGAGTGTTTTGTCGTCTGCATTCGTAATAAGTAAAGATATAAAGTCTCTGGACATATATATACATTACTATTGAATTTACTCAGATCATGCTAAACTATAATACTAAAAGAAATAGGCTGTTAATTATATATTCTAAGAAATAACGTTTATTATTGTGTATTAGTAAGCGGCAGTAACTTTTAATGATTGTATTTTGGTTACGCGATAAATCAAAGTTTGATTTTCAATTATTGCAAATATTTTGAAATGTTTTAAATCTGCTAACCACTGAGAACGTCTTGTGGACTATACGAGCTGGAATACCACCAGTTAAACGAAGAAAAAAAACCGAATTTAGGGTTTCTGTAAACGTGCGCCGTTTCATGACTTTTAATGAGACATTGAAGTGCCTCGTCTTCTCCAGTATCTCCAAATTCTTCACTAAGTTAAGCCATCGTTTATGTTCACAGCTTTGAAAAATATGTGTTAACATGTCACAAAACCTATATTCATTCAGTTACTGTTATTCGCAAACTCAGTCTATTTATACTTTTTAAAAGCTTTCAAGTTCTCTTTTAAGCTTTTTTCTATTTTAAATCTAAAGTTACGATCAAGATTTTTGAGTCACTTTTTTGTCTGATGCCTGCACTATATAGAAGTAAATTATTAGATAATACATACATTATTATATAACATCGTATTCTGAAAAATTATGTAACATGAAATAGGTTAATTATCTTTTCGGCACTGTATACAAGACTTTGCAGCATACAAATTAAGGTAATAAAGATAAGTTTTCAGTATATAGCGCGTAAAAGAAAACACGTTAATGGCCAAGTAATCATATATAATGTATATATAGCTTTTTCTCATCTAAATCTTTTTTTCTGAGATAAAAAATATTTTGGTTTAAAAGAAAAACAAAATCTTTGAGATGTTATAATCACTTGCACTTTTCACAAGGTTTTTAAAACTCTTATTGGATTTAAATTAAATTAATATTTTGTTATCACTTGCATCATATATAATTCCTGCTGGGGATAGCAAGAAAGATATATCGTATTAAATATCGAATCGAAAAAAAATATTAGATCTTCAAAAGTTTTTCACAGCTAAGAATTGTTAATGTATACTTTTTTAAGTCGACTTTTTATTCCAATTTATTCCAATTTTACGGAGATTGCCGATGATAGTGTAGATTTAATATGAAATTGAAAGAACATATTTCGTAGCAAATTTCCCACAGTACGTTTTCAGATTTTCGTTAGATGAGTAGTTTTGTTAAATAAACTAAACATTTCCATATACTGTGAAAAAGTTTCATTTGAGCCTTACACGCCTGTGAAGGAGCTAGGTGTATTCATCACGTTGTTTGAAGTTGATTTGATATTTGACACTAACATGACCCTGCTCTGAAAAAGAGACCGGCAACTTTAAAACTCAAATATTCAACCTGCGGTTGACTGAAAGCTTTTTAAAGAAAACGATTTAATATATATTATAATTCTCAAAAGCTTGTCACCATAATACAACGCTTTCTGTCTAAACAAATTTAAAGTCATATTTTTTTTTAATACGCATACGAAATATGTTGGCGTGCAATTCAAAAGTAGGCTCTACTAATACTAATACTACTAATAATACTAATACTACTACCTAATAAGTCTACTATGAAATGGAGCATATGGTTCTCTACGGTGTTAAGAACTTTGATCTGCTAATAACACATTGTATGGAATTAGTTGGTCATTCAATAAATCAATTGTCAAGATTTCTATTATTGAGTAGATGCATAAAATAATTTTAAAAATGTCAAACTTGTTCTTCCATAATTTTATTAATTACTCATTTATATCATAGTTTAGACAATCTTTATACGTATATGTTACGTAACTATACACCCATTGTATTTCTTACAAAATATTTTCTTTCTCGGCAGTCAGGAGTCTCTTATTACGGTTTTTATACCAAAAGAGAAAGAATGAAAATTTACGACGAGTTATATGAAAATATATGAATTTTGCGTGGACTTTCACAATGTGAAATACTTTGGCATTCTCTTATATAATAAAAATTGACCGTAGGTGCTATTTTTGGTTTAGGTTTCCACATTGTGCTGATTCATATGCTTCATTTTCAAAGTGAACACGGTAATTAAAAATATTATAAATTTCTTAGATTTGTAAAGATTGCCATTGGGTATAGTTGCACGCTTGTTGAAGCGATATTGAAGATATGAAAAAGGTTTTTCTTTAATTAAAAGCATCACTATCAATATCTATCTACTCGATAGCTGAGCG
This sequence comes from Rhyacophila evoluta, assembly GCA_022683975.1. Lineage (NCBI taxonomy): Eukaryota > Metazoa > Arthropoda > Insecta > Trichoptera > Rhyacophilidae > Rhyacophila > Rhyacophila evoluta. The sequence continues at coordinate 10,459 of JAGVSQ010007702.1, forward strand.
ATTTGCTTGAGCGCTTTGGAGCTGAAAGTAGTAGATTCAAATTCTACATCTGTAGATTAGTAAAATGCAGGATTGGATCAACAATGGATTGAGTTATCAGTTGACAACTATTTATCGTGAAAAATATCCATCAAAAATAAACTCTTTACAAAACGAATAGCAATAAGGACTTTGAAAACAAATACGGCAGTCTACATCTATTGTCGAAAATGAGTTAAAAATCGATGGCTTAATCTGTGAACTAGCCGACTACACTTGTGTAGAATGTTGAGGGACAAGAAAATTTTTGCTGAATATTCTTATGTTACTCCATGGAGTTGACTGATGTCTGAGGGTCATTTTACATATCTTATTTGTTTGTGAAATGTGTACGTTTCGTGTGCAATATTTTGTTATTAAAGCTGAATAAAACAATACTGAAATCGGCTATGTCATCGTGTATACCTGGCAATTTTGCTTATGGTAGTAAAATAAGTTTTAAAAAATAAGCCTCTAACATTTATATTTTCGATAAAATTAAAATCTAATTTGAAAAAAATGGTGGTAATTATTAAGCAAATCAATCAGCGTGTTTTATGTTGCCTATTTTATTATGGCGTTACATGAAGTGATTGGACGAGTTATGTATAGTTGAAAAACAAAAGCGGCAGGTTTTTTTAGGTAAAATAGTTCAATTTCAAAAAAATATTTCACAAAACGATGTAAATTTTATTAAAATATTAAGATAATACTAATAAGAACATTCAACATTACATCTTTTGAAAGTTTTACCTATCAAAAAGAAATAAAACACGTCTATTGATTTGCCAAAATTTTAAGATTATAAAAACTGTCGCTTTCATTTCCAGGGTTCTCAAATCTACTATATTTTTTAAGCCATGTTCACTCCCAATGTGGAGTATATAGATCTACTCAGTAGAAAGGTATCCACTTCGAAAGTAAAGTATACATATCTCCGTTTTATGAAGACATCTTGACACATTATTTTTTACAAAATTTCTTTGTCAGATAATTTCTCAATCCAATGGACATCCAATCCAGCATTTTTTTTAATCTGGCAGACGGGGAACCAAACCTGCATTTCTTGAATTGCTAAGCGCGCACGTTAACTTCTACGCTATCGGGGAGACAAAACATCCTCACCCTACTAAGATCTATAGTTTTTACACTCTCAGCGAATATGCTGAAAAAATATTATCAAAATATTTCATATGCATGATTAGAACATTTAAACGTTCCAAAATACGCTACTCATATATTATATAACCTATTTATAACTCTCAAATTATTATAAATATAAAATCAATTTAATAAACACCCAAAGTCAATACTTATAATCAGAAGTATAATCATGATTTGTGTGCTATATAATTCCGTTAAACAAGTGGGTTATAGTATGACGTTTTTAAGATAATTCCGAATACAATTACTTGGTAATTTTAACTTAGCATTATCACGCCAATACCACATTATGCAGTTAAAGTACTATCGTGGTATATCAAAACACCCTCGCCCTTGAAATGGGGCTTCGAAATCGACTGCTAAACGGGGCACTTTGCCAAAACAACTAGCCGCTTTTTAGAATCAAATAAATTTGCCTTGACTAAGCAGAGAAAATTTCAGATCGATTTTAAGGCTTATATTACAATACTTTTCCCATCTCTTACACTTTTAATATTAACGTTTCAAAGGTTTTTAACCACTTACATTTTTCAGTTTAATACACTTATACTGTATTGTAATTTATTTAAGATATCGACTGTGGAAAGGAAAAAAGCGTGAGCTAAATAGAACAAATTTTACAGGAGGCATGAAAACGTGTATTTGATGATTTTAAGCCAAATTAAAACATTAAATTACATGAAAAGACTAAAACTGGTATTTTATTTACTCAATATGATATTAATTCAATTATCTATTTAGGAAAAACCAATAAAACTAATTAGATGGAAGCTTTTTTCCTTGGTCACAAATTTCACAGGCCATCCTTTTTTCAAAATGAATAGATAAATTTAGGCACGAATTCGGCATTTTAGCTTACATCCTTTTAGTGGAACGTGTATTAAGTTGTATACAGTCAGATTATTGTATAAAATGTATTTTATTCATATTAAATTAAACGTTACGTTATTTTTCCTTTCCACATTCAATATGTATTTGTCCTTTTGGTAGATGAGTGGTAAGCGCAGACAAAATCGCCGCAGGCACCTGTTTTCAAAGCTTAAAATACGGTTTCATTAGGCCTTTGTTGGGTGCCACATTTTACAACAGTAGAGCAGCACTGACAAAAAGCATGTGTTGAACAGGGGGCATTTGATTTTTAACTTGTATAACTTTGAGTCTCAGACATTTCGCATGGAATTGAAGGTTGCTCCAACAATTTCTATTCGAATAACGAGCTCATTTTTTGAAGTGTCTTTTCCCTTAATATGCACCCCTAGGTGTTTAAAGCTGTCAGGAAAATTCGTTAATACTATTTTAATGTATACATGATAAATGACATGAGATTAAATTCGCATAAAATATTTTGAGCTTTCTTTGAAAATCGAAAACCTGTAAAATTTCATTATTGAAAGCAAATATTGTACCAGTCTTCATACGCGAAATATAACAAGAAAGAAAAAAATAATTCATTACAGTATGTTAATAAAATATTGACAATATATTTTCGATACATTGATTATGTGAGGATACCTTATATAATTTTTTCTAGATAACATTGCCGAACAGCTTTGTTATTTTTACTGCCCAACTTTTTCGATACATTTTTGGATTCACCCATTAAATGAAGTGTGTTTGTCAGTCAAATATTTGATGGATGTGTTTTTCGTCAAATAAAAAAGCTTCGCTTATGGAATATAAATCGGTTTTTTTTCAGGCCTACTAAAAATCAATTTATTACGTATATCGTACGATATAAAGTAGATTTCGAATTTCATAATATAACAAGTACAATGTTGCTTAAAATACATACGTATTTACAATATGAAAATATACTGTGATTAATTTTACGCTCGAACATAATTGAAATATTTGTAACTATATGTTATATATATATACATTCAAAGTGAAAAGCACTTTTTTTTGCAATTTGAATACTTTTTGTGTGATGTTTATTTTTCAGGGGTTGTTTATCAGCCAATCTTGAAATCTTTTGGGCAATAATATGGCTGTATTTAATATTTACAAAAAAAAAAATCACTTAATAAACTTTATTTTTAATTATCAAATACCAAATCAGGTTGCATTTCTCACATGTATTATCAAAATAGTATAATATAATAATTTCAGTCCACATACACGTGAATTAAGTAATATACAAAATTACTCGTTTTGAAGTTTATTATATCCTCTGGTCTCCCTGGAAGACGAGAGAATAGCGTACGCGAAAACGCAACTCGATAGATTATCTATTTCGTGGAATGATAATTGGCTGACATCCAATTCTCGTAAAAAATCTGTTAAGGTTCACCTTCACACGGCAGAAATCAATATACCTATTTTTATGGATTTGAAATCTTCACACAGCGTTGATTCATTTCAACTGGGGAAAGGAAAATGGACGTAACCCACAGAACATTTTTCACAGCAGTCGCAAAAAACTTTTATAAAATAATTCGGGCCAAAATCAAAACATTACATAGATCGACACTAGTTTTAGTTTACTCAATATTATGTTCATTTAATAAATTATTTAACAAAACTGATTAGGTGGAAGCCCTTTTTCTGGGCGCAAATTTGACAGACCATCCTTTATTTAAACTAAACAGCTAAATTTAGACAATAATTCGCAACTTTAAGCATACACATTTTTGTCAAAACGTGTATTAAGTTGTATACATTGCGATTATCAAATAAAAGCTATTGAGGGTTGCGTAGTTTTTCCTTTCCACAGACAATATGCAACACTGTCAAAGTAGGCACGCTTAAAAACATAAATACTCATATGTGTCACAGAGTTTATAAAGATTTTTTTAACAATGTGTTAATTTAAATTTAAAAATGCTTATATAATCTTTAGATTTCTTTCTATTCATTCAGAACATAACAATTTCATATTTGACACATTTGAAGCAGGAAATAGCCACTCACAATTCAATTCAATAAGCCAATGAAAGCCTTTTCTAATATGCGCTACAAAGCATTTCTTTTGCAGTTATAATTTTAATCACAAAATCGATACCCGTTATTATTATAAAAGTTCTAAATGTAGAACGGAAAGGAATAATTCTAAACGAGCCAAATCAGAAGAGTTTAGTATTCCAAACCATTCACAGGGGATTCGGAATTTTGAATCACATTATATTTTATATTTATGAATATAGCGTGTAGAAAGCAGTACAATATTATGCACACGAAAGTACAAGGGCGTGCTGTATAATGGCATTCGAGTGTGGAAATTTGCCAAGAAAAACTACACTCAACACCATAAACGACGCATATATGTGCAAACTATATTACTTAATATGAAGTAAAATATTTTATGCATAATACAATGATTCTCATACTTGCATCTGACTGTAATCTTCTTCTTCTTCCGTGTTCACTCCCTAAGTGGAGCATATGGACACCACGTGCCGCCTTCAAGAATCTCTGTCGCC
>JAGVSQ010007703.1:0-15058 GCA_022683975.1 Rhyacophila evoluta
TACACATCCCACATTGGTGACTCCGACGTGATAACATTCCCACATACTGGTGACTTCGACGTGATAACATTCCCACATACATTAGTAGGATTGTATTTTGAAATGATATTTTTATAATGAACCAAAGATGAATGATTTTCATTTGTATGCCAGCTAATGACCAAAGATTCGTATTCTTAAATCGTAGGTAGGAATATAAACAGCTTTAATATATGTAAAAATACACCATGCAATTAGAGAAATGGAAATGAGAGACATAAACAAGATGATAAATATATGTTATGAAGGCCGTGGAGGAAGTAACATTTTATTATCATGTCGTCAAGTTATACTATCCGTCTTATTCCTATCTGGTAATAGGGATTAGAACTATGGAACGAGTTGTTCTATAATAAATAGAAAGTTTCATGCTTCCGTATTGAAACTATAGAAGATCAGAGGTATTATTATACACAGGAAATGAACTTTAAACTATACTAGATTGTTTATCTTATTAAGTTTTCTCTAGTTTCTGTGACAAAGGGAACTTAAAAAGAAAACTTTCAACTTAATTAACTGTTACAGATTGTACGTGTAATATGAAATGACGAAAATAAACTGAGTCCATGATATTAATATCGCTAATAGTTCTTTATATTACCTATTAATAATACAACGTAAAAATACTCTCTTCGAATATTTCAAGCATTCTTTAGTTTCAAACGACATTCAAAAATTGTAACTCTATAATTACAAACGTGTGTTATTACAGACTATGTAATATATGGTGCGTTTTATGTTTTGGGCTGATATTTTTAAGCCGAATTTTCATTTTTCAGTTTATAATAGTTGTGGGGAACCGTCAATAACAATTTATTATAGAGCATGTGATGCCACAATAACGTGTTGAAATTATTAAAAAAAAAATATTGTTAAATTTTTCATAAGCAACGAGGTACATTTGACTTGGCTGTTTTGATTAATAAACAGAATAACCATTATTGAGGCACTGAAAATCTTCGATCGATACACCAACGACCAATATACTCTCGTATAGTGACTGTATGGCGCGCCATTTTGGGCCGGCGGATTCATTGTGTCATATTTATCTGAGAATACTATCTTGACAAGACAACACAATAATATATGTGGTTCCAACAGGACAATTTCACATCGTTCAGAGCTTATACTACGATGCAAATTTTACGAGAAACTTCTCCATCGGCCTTTTACATAAAACGTGCCCTATATAGTAAGTTAATAAGTGGAGCCACTTTTCGTGATATATAGAACTCGTATTAGAACTTTTCTTATGTTTTATATTTATAACTTGTCACAAATTGTCATAGCTTTAAAAATGGCTATCTTTTTATTTCAGTATGTGTTTCACTTAGTTAACGATCTTTATAAAAGAACACAGAGCATTCACTTAAAGCCTTAATAATAATACATTAATCAGAGTGTAAAATAAGCTTTGTAAATAGTGAAGTAATACTTTTCTACTTACTGCAGATTTATTTATTTCTAAAAATAAAACAAATCGGCAGTTTATATTTTAATATTTTTAAAGCCCTTCTAACGTGATGATAAAATTTACGCTTTAGCTGGGTTGTTATTACTGAAAATCCCTAAAAAGGTTAATGTTACGATAATCACCAGCGTTAAATAAGTATTAAATAGATTGGTTTTCATTTTAAAATGTAACTAACGCCCCATTATCGATGGGTCATAAGCTATAATGATTCTAAATGCTGAAATGCTGAAAGGAATTCCACCGAAGCCTTATTTTTTATCTTGGAAGCAATAGTTCGATTTTTGCAACCTACGGCTTTTATTTGCATAAGTCAATCAATTATCTTTTAACTTGGGTTAACATAATTGATCTTCAAAACCTAAATGTTCACTTTGGCGATTGTTTTCTTCATTTAGTCATTCAATAGCTTGTATAATACGATATATTCATATTATACCGTAACATATACATAAACATACATACTAATAGACAGAAAAAAATAGAAAAAAAATAAGTCGTTTAACAATACAAGATAATTTACAGCTCATATTAATCACAAAGTTTGATTATTTTTTCGATAATTTTTAAATTATTACGATTTTCACACGTTTATGTTGGACCGCTGATAATAGAGAAATCTATTTTTATATTTCTTTGGAAAAGGTGTAAATATTTTTTATTGACATACTTCGTACCACAAATATATTGTATAATATCTCCTTTGAATAAAGAGCATAATTATTATAAGTCCCGAAAATCTAAAAACGTATCTCAACAAAGCGTCTTATAGTTTACACTATAAATTGTCAGCGGTGATGTGGTTAAACTAATAATTATTTAAAATCAATATATTCAAATACTCATATACTTATATCAGTACTCACATTTCTCATCCACCACTGTAAAATATACAGTTATAATTTTACTTGTCATATCTACTCGATGCATAGATCTTTTAAATACAAACGTTTCTGTCTTGACCGTTGATTATCAGTCAGTTTCTCAATATATCAGATATGCATCATGCATTTTTTTAATACACTGGCGTTAAACCATCAACCTCCAGTGCCGCGCAAACAATAAGCAAAAATATTTGCCAATTTGATGAATGTCACCAATAACGTGTTTTATAAAATTAATTTCATTCCACATATGAATAAACATAGATGCATACATTATATCCATAATCTATGCTGTTGAGTTTATCTTTATTTGATATTATATTTTTGTGATTGTAAGGTTCTTTTCTTCAAATAAATTGAAGCACTAAAAATCAAAAAAAAATGTTTTTAAAATAATCATTCTACTTTATCCCCTTGCAGCATTAAGTTTTTCGCGAGTGAAATCATAAAACTAAAACTCTGTGTGGGTTTTTAAAAGAATATTTTACACTCTAAAACTTCCCACGAAAGTAATGTACCCTTGGGGGAGTATTTCTCTCATTTCATCGTGTATGCCTTTCTGTAGGCAAATATACTACAAACACTGCATTTTATTCTGCAACGCGCGGTTTCTTTATTTTCAGAACATTGTTCGCACACTTTTTTAGATAAAATATATGAATTCTCCATTGTAATTTTTATTTTTTTTTGTTCCACGCCAAATTTCTGTGAATATTGAATCATTTTAACACCCGCAATTATTTTTCCAGCTTCATTCTATTTTTTATAACATAGATAGATTATTCTTCAAATTAAGCGATAAAAAATCTTTATATAAAATACATAAACACGATGCAACGCCTTTACAATAATTATATACCAAAGGCATATCTATTTAAATGTTTCCAGCATCCTACAACTTAGTCAAACATACCGTGTGGATGCAAATAATCTTCAAAGAGAAAATCCACCGAATCCACAAAGTTTCAACGGTAGGAAGAAGCGGAACTGAAATATTCCCAAGGTATTCACAACTCATAACTTATTTAGCGTCGTTTTCCAACACTGACTTCAGTAATTTTTTCTCAATATTTTTCTTTAAATTCATTCGAATCATATTTTGTATTTTTAGTTGCCCTCAAATAGGTGAAATGGGTGTATTGATAAAAAATGACATTTGATTTTAAGCGAGTACAGCTGCTTATTAGTTATAAGCTACCATATTGCACATAGTTTTTAAACAGATCGGTTAAATAATATAGTTATGTATGTACGCTAAACATGATATCTGGTGCATTTGAAATTATAAATAGTTCAACGGAAAGACATGGAAAATCAAAATCACTAAAGAAATATTCTTTACAAATATCATATTATCATAAGTACATGAAATTCGATTGGTTTTTGGTCAAGAAAAAAATATTCGAGCTAAGGAAATGTTATTTAAATCAGACGTGGAAAATTTGTATCAAGAATGTGGTGTTCATAAATATACCGAGCTTATTAAAACTCATAAGTACAAGAACTCAATGTGGAGATTGTGTGATATTGTAAAAGACATTTAAAATAAGGAAAACCATAATGGTGTAATATAAATGCGAAGAAAAAGTTTCAAATAAAATCCTTGAAACATAGCTGAAATGAGACATAATAATATCTAGAAAAATATTATCCAAGTTCCAGTGTCTTATAGATACGACAAATATTTGTGAGTAAATATGAATATATACTTTATTTTCAGTGATTTACGAATACTTTCATGAATTGATGTAGATGGTTTGATTGTAATTTCTCGAGGAAAACTAATGAATTTTTATCAATAAATAGAAACACTTAAAATGTTTAGTTTGTGATGTTTGCATTATTTACTTTTATGTCCGGTACTTGTAGCCGATTATAAAATCAATTACAAGAGTATCTTTTTGCACGTCGTATTATCACAACAATATGATTTAAGCGATAATAATCCCTCGGCATCAGTTTGTTCTCGTTAATCGCACCTAAATTGGTATTTTTGTAACATTTACTAAGCCAATCACGTTTTGGCGGGAAAAAATCTGACGGGTATTACCGGAATGGAGATTTATAGCTAATTAAAAACTCCCCAAGGAAAAACATGTTTACAACCGCATTGGACATAACCAAAGAAACGTTATGCGATTTTATTTTCTTAGCATATTAACCTTTCGACTGCTTAAAAGGCTGTTAAACAATCACGAAATCAAAATCATGAGTATTTTTGAATATTTATTTTATTAAAAATCAACCAAAAAAAAACATTTTTTGTATATAAAATATCCCTCCCATGCTAAAAATTAAATACTCGCAGTTCGAATGTCAAGGTTTTTCGTTCGAGTCTACTACCACTAGAATTTACACAAAGATTTTATTTTAATCGATAATGAATGACTTGATGCTTAATCAACAAATCTATGTTAATACTTATCACTATAAAGTTTGATATATTTAATTTGTAGCCTACATTACAAAAGAAGATATTTTTCAACTATTGTAACTGTAATTGTAACATGATATTGTGTCGACGTGTTTCGGTATATTTTTCCTGTGTAAATCGATTTTTTTCGCTTATTTTTATTTGTAAAAATATCTATACTTAATTTCCAAATATTTTATGACTCTGACATTATTTTCTTTTTGCATATCTTTTCTCTAAATTGAGTATGCGGACACCACATGCTTCCTGCAATCTCTGTTCCCATACAATAGCCTCGCATTTTCCCAGGTCACGCCACTATTTAATAACTTAGCCAAATATATTCTTAGCTAACATTTATAGGCTTTCGATGACGCTGATATCTCATCAGCTTGAAGAACAAGCAGGTCTGATTGAGACACTTTTAAAACATTCACATGCATTTGTCTATCTCGTAGAATGGAACATCTCTAATTTTGAATCAAATATTATTACATTAATATCAAACGATACTATTTTTTTAATGATCAGTATAAAACTGTCAACTAATTTTTAATTTGTTATTTTTATTCCAGAGCTTTTGTGAGGATACTGTGCGTATGCTGTCCACGCAGAGTGAGACGGAGATATCAACCTGCCCTTCGCTCAAAAGCTTCACAGGTATGCCAAATATTTCTTATATGATAATTACTTCTTAAAAATATATATTTTCTTTCGTATTAATATTATTCTTATCTTTTCTCCTACTATTGTAGCTATATTGTCTCAATATCGTAGTTCTCTTGTGTGCATGCCACATTATCTTCTTGCTTACCATATGCATGCCTTCTTTGTTATATTTCTTCTCAAGTATTTCATAATAACGGAAAAGCTTCGGCAAGGGAAGTAATCTTTGATATTTCTTTTTGCCAAAAATTTAATAATTGCGACTTTCTTTATTTTTATTTTTTTACTACAAATTTCTTAAAGAAAAATATATTTTAGGCCTCTTGAAAACCGGTAAATAATTCTAAATAGGTACTTACCGCCATTATTCAAATTTATAAATATTTTTATTTTTAATTTTAGTTTTATACTAGACATCGACATATCTTGCGAATAGGGGTATGTAAATACACAATAAATAATCATATTTTTACATCTTTTACGATTGTATATTTCGATATACATTGTAAAATCTGTACATCTAAAACTAGTACTATATCGTGGAGATATTGAAAACTAAGACCGTATCAAAAATATTAATGATTTTATATTTGAATATTACGTGCTTTATTGCATTGTTAAATTATGAATTCAAACATACCAAATATTATGTAAAGGTATTCATTGATAATCTAGTTGATTTTGTTTCCAAGCTCTTTTCAGGTTGATTTCCTAAAATGGTCTGATAACTTGCGAGATACCAATAATATTCTCCGTGAGAATTCTCACGTGTTAATCGTGAAAAAGAGCTTCTAGAACATCAACAATTTGAAATTTGAGACCAGGTCGGTCAGCTTCTAAAATTTAATTTCTATAAGAAACGATATAGCACAATAACACGCACATTTTTGCATATGTCATCTAGATTCTTAAAATTTTGTTACTGGAACACATTAAGCGCTTTACGTTCGTTAAATCTGCATACACGTTTACATAAAAACTGTGGAGACGTTGTAAGTAGTATGGAGAAAAAGAAACTCTATTTATTGGTTTCCAAAATAACTATTTCCATTTTTTGGCAGTAGAACAATAAAATATTTATTTTTTCCTGAAGATAATGTGTCCATTTGTATGCACTGCCAATAATCTCTTTTACATTTTCGTTTAAACTTAACACATATATTTTTTATCTTCTGCATAAGATTACCATCATTTACTGCCATAAAATCAGTTCCTAATTTAAATTCGCTTTGTAAAAAAAATGAAAAGTTAAAAGGAAGACAAGAAATCGACATTTAAGACATGCTTTTATAATATTACAGAAAAAAGCTTACGAAGTGGAATATTGACGAACAATCGTCAGTCCATTTAATAACCGTTGAAATAACATGAAATAAAATAATCATCATCATTAGCACGAAATATGGGACGATTCATAGCGTCAAATAACAATTCTCTTCTTTTGTCATTCACTGTGACTATTTTCCAATCTGAAACTTCGATCTTACGACAAATAAATTCGCGTTTTTTTCTACACCCTACTTACAATATTTTCGCATTCTTGTTCAGTCACATAATATAGGTAAATTAATATCTTTAGAAAGTTTTTGACAATTAGTACAAACACTGAGAGTACTTTCGTTGAATAATGTAAGTCACTTTTCGATATAAAAGCTGCAGAATACGCCAGAAGGCATAAAGACAGTATGGGTGGATGATGGGCACATTTAGTTGGTAAATATAACACAACAAATGCAGTTCTGTAATCGTTATTTATGGAGCTGCGCTGCTATTTTTGTATGACATGTAAATATCAAAATAATATTTTATAAATTATTGCTTGTAATTAACGCATTTTTTAAACGATTTTTTCAAAATTTATGTCTAGTTCTTTTGGCTGGTAAAAATTATTATATTTTTGTTGTGATTATAGTTACCGTGAAGATGTAAAACTATTGTTATTAGCATTTCTCACCGATATCACTAACGACGATATATTTATGCTCCGCAGTCATAGTATTAAGTTGTTTAGATAAGATTAAGACTTTGAAATGATTATTCTTATATTTTAACGATAAAAAAGTACAAAAATTCTAATTTGAATATATTTTAAACTGACAAAAATAGATTCTAAAAGTTTTAATAGTTATTATTTTTCAATATTTACGGTCGTACGCCTTTTCGCGACATCTGAAATATCTAGTTATGGCCGTCTACTATAAATAATTTTTACAAGGCGGTCTCGCAGGCTCTATCCAAATTGAATTCGGTGATATCCGATGCGGGTGAAAGTATCTTGATTTATCAAGACATTTTTTATCAACCAACATAATATTATTGAATGAGCACCAAGCAATGTAGCAAGCTAGGGAACGTCCTAAATATAACCTAAATTGTAAGCATCGAATATTTGTAATGTAAGTATGAAAAAGATACCGAAATAGATATAACCCTTTTTGAATCTGATTATTATAATTCTATATATATAGTATTAATATTTATTTACTTATATAGCTAATTATTCAAATATTTAACTGATTTCAAATATAGCTAGATGGATATATTTTGACGGAATTAAATTAATAAGAGTCGAAAAAATATCCTAGCAAATACGTTTTATCGTTGTTACTATATTATGCAATTGTATATTTCTTCCAAATAAATCCAAAGTTATAAATTAAATTAATATGCATGTCTAGTATTAATTTGACAGTTAAATATATCGAAAAAAGATCCCAGGAAAATTTGACAACTTCATTCGGATCTGAGATCTACACTGCAAAATATATAATTCTGCCAGTTTGTATTCAGATCTATCAAAAGTAGCTTATTTTTGAGCAGCTTTTTGAATAAATAATTTGAAATATAGTTTTTTTTATCAAAATAAACAGTTTTACAAGATCCTGTATTAAAAAAAAAATTCACCAAATTTACACTTTAAGCCATCGATAACGTCTTTAACGATTTGGAACTAAATAGAGACCATTAGTAATGTTATGGATATATCAGGATTCATGTTTAGCTGTAAATCTGATGATGGTTAAATGAAATCGTAGATTAATAAGATTTGTAAATTTTCTTATTTTAACATTATCAAAAATGCACTTGAAATAAAAAGCGTGTCTTGGTGGATGAACGAATAAGTATGCACATGGTTGTATAGTATATTAAATATAAATTGTCTACGATGTTTTTGAATTTTTTTGAAATCCAACGATAAATTGAATCGAAATTAACCATTTATAGTTACTTTTGATGAAAAAATAATGTTTTTTTAATTAAATAGGCTACCTTGCATCTTGGATATACACTGCGTGAATTATTTTTTAAAAAACTAGACGTAAAACGATCAATTTTATCATTGTCAGCTGATACTACGAGTGACGATACATAGTTATTCAGCCGTTAAAAACGTAACGCAACAACTATACTTAAACATGAAACATTCAATATTAAGCAATACACAACGACGAATAATCAGCCATTCGACTGTCGAGTATGGGTAATGCATATAATATTACATGGAAGCAGAAAATTCATTAATTACAAAATATCCATCATTTGCTATTGATTCTATACGGCGAAATTACATTAAATTACAATATGCATTAGCACTTAGCGCTAAATAGCGTTTCCAGTTAGCTTCCACAATATATTGTAAAAGCTTATCGATTTTCAATAGTATACTCATATAATTTAAAACATCGTTGAAAAATAATTAAATTTAACTTAAGCACAAGATAAATACATCACGCTATATAATGGTTCATTATATTGGATAATACATAAGTCAGACAAAGCTTTTATTTGTAAAATCTATTTATGCGAGCATTTTATTTGACTGAAAATACTATTGAAAATCGATAGGCTTTCACAATATATTGTGATGGCGATATTGCGCGATACTTGAACTTCTATTTTTTGGGTTCAGGGTTGACATGTATAATGGTTCGGGTTTGAAAGACTGCCCACAGACCCGTGAATTATTCATGGCCAACCCCCGAACTTTTCTATAATTCAGATATACTAAACTTTTGGCACGTTTTCTAAAAGAATTTAAACGAAATAAAGGGTACATATTCATTTAGTCAGCACCTAAAACTTTTTCATAAATAAAATGGTTTCATAACGTAGGAAAAATATATAAGCCGCATATATGTTAATATACTAGCTTTATTACTCGGTATTGCTTTGCAGAGATTTAAGCTTATTTGACTTAATTTTATGCATCCATTGACCATTGGTAATTTTGTCAAAAATTACAACTAAAACAGTTATTTTATAAACGTCAACCAAATTGGCATGTGACAATTTTACGTCGCTGATATTCATCATTTGGGAGGAGTTGTTGTGAATAACAGACACACACATTTTTTGTTTTATGATATAGATAATATAACTGAACGTAATTAATTTAATATGAAAATTTTCATAGTGTTACCATACGGCAACGATTCAAGGTACCTGATACTTTATCTAAAATGATTATTAAAATAAGACTTGCTTAGAAGTAGTGAAAAAATGGACCAAATAAACATATTTTAAGTCGAAAATTCTATACCAACACTGAAACTAGAAGAGGCATATGATATAGATGTCCCCATGAAGCCTCAACCTTTGATGCTTTTTCTGACTGTGGCAATTTAGTTTTCTGAAAGACACGCAGATATTATTTGCGTAAAGTATATGGGTAAATAAATTGATCGAATGATTGAATGCCATGGGAAAATACAACGCAATTGAGAGTAACAAAGAATTCTCAACTACCACGTTGTCGCTAGATTAACCGATTAAAGGACCGAATATTTTTTATTAATTAAAGATAAACTCTTCTATGTGAGTGATACCAAATGAGCCAAGGAAAAAATCAAAATGGTATTCCACTTTTCTATTTCACAAATCATTTGAAGTTACATTTCTATTTAAAAGTATTTTTTGAATATTTAAATTTTTCCACGTCACGTTACATACAATAATTATTTATACGAATAAAAAAATATTTCCACGGTAAATTAATATTTATTTTCAATAAATTAATTTAAAAGGTGTAACATTTCTTTTATGGCGGCATCTCTTGATTTATCTGCAAAGACACAACGAACATACTGCGACAAAAAACGATGGCGCGTGCTTTTCAAAAGAAACAGTTTCCACGCAATGTTTACCAGCTTTGGCTATGTTATTATAACATCAAAATAGAAATGCATGAAGGTTATTGAAATATATTATCATTTTCTGTGTTTATTATCAAAATATCAAGTCATTTCATATTCTCGTTTTAGCTAACACGATCAAAGACAACCTCTGACACATGCAATATTTAATCATTTTATAGTTTATACTTGGACGAGAAAACTCTAATCTATATTGAAATTTTGTGATTTTATTGAATTTTCCTCGTGTGTTAGTCTTATTTTAGTATTATTGAATAGACAAGATGATTTTTTTGTGAGGCTGGCCATAAGGGTCGATATTGCTAAATGCTTTTTATATCCATTGATTTTTGCATCCCTAAGAGTAAAGCGTCGATTTAATTATCAAATCTTGCATAAACGGTGTTTTGGATTAGTTACCAGAAGAAGTTCACATGCGTTAATTCGATCGCTTAAATTCTCTTTACTTATCTCATGGGATATCCATATGCTCTGTTTTCGCACCTTGCTGATTTTTTTAAGATGCTCTTGAAGACTCCATTATGAGTATCCGAGATTTTTCGTAACTTTTTCAACGGAGAAAGTTAATTACTTTCAATTTCGGCAACCACCATTCATTTTACTAGATTTTTTACTTCGAGGACTATTTTTTAGTTAAAAATTTTCCGATCAAAATTACTTGAAAACTTGCGTACATGCAAATAATCCTCCAAAACACCATAAATGACTTAAGTGACAATCTTAGTAGTGTCTTAAAAAAAATAAAGTATTTATCTGTATTAATAAAAATTTAAGTATTCGTTTGTTCAAAATTTTAAAACTTTTGGCACAAGGTTTCATTTAAATACGCTCGTGTTTTTATGCACTTACTATTTATAATATAGATGTCACATCCATAACAGATAAAAATATGTTTTTTTTTAAACGCAGCGCAATTTTTTTAGCCAGACTAAGCTACACCAACGCGTGGCCGGGTCTAGTTTCAATAAATACCTCACTAGGTCAAAATTGATCCATGGTTAATTGGGTCGTTAAATTCAAATTGTAATAATCACAATTGACTCTAGGTAAGAATAGTTGCCATAATGACACAAGCGATGACTTGAAAGGACGGTAGTTGAAATGTGACTGAAAATGGTCAACAAAAATAACCACATTAATTTCTGGTACTCTTCAAGTAATTTTCGAGTACATATTCGTCATCAGTTTAATTATATTTTTTTTTATTTTTTCTGTGCATTCAAATCAAAACTTTTGTATCATATTGCAAACATTATTCAATCACAATATATCAATATGTTATTAATATAATATTATGTTTAAAATATAATTAACACATAAAATAAAATGACAAAACTTTAACCTTCTTGAACGATTTTAAATAAGTAATTGTTACTTTTAAATATGTAGTACCAAGCTAAACCGACACCGTTTTTCCATCCCAATTACTCCGAAGAGTATCCTCCCTCATTATCTAATCCGGTCGACCAATACCAAACCGATGTTGAATGGTTTTTACCCTTCCGATTTATCAAATACCCTATAAATATTTCAATTAATCGGGTATTTTTGATAATGTCTCTGCAATCGATTTTGACTTAAACTATTTTTACACCAATTTAACTCCAGATGGATGACATTTAAATAAAGCACGTGTAATTTTTCCAGTTCGAATAATAAATTTATTACGGTTTTGAATCTTCCGGTACTGAATATCGCCTATTCAAATCATATATCTGCATAGAATTCGTGTGTTTATATGCAGCACACAAACATCTATCTATATTACATATTATTTATTATATTGCATATGGATAGTGACTAGCATATCTTAGCCCAGTCATATCCAAATCGTAGCCTGATGGCCATATATAGTTTAGAATGTTGTGTGGTCTTTTAGAGGTTTCTAACATTGTATCCATCTTGCATTATATTAAAGATAAAATAAAAAAAATCACGAACGTTAATTTTAATAATATTCAAACAAATACAGTCCAAGACCGTCGTTTAAGTACACGATTATACGAGTGAATATATTCAAGAATGTATAACCAGTAATTGTACATAATTAAATAATATAAATACACATATCTACCATTAAACTTTAAATCAAGCTAAATATATGAGTCATTTATCAAATTGAGGGAAATTATGAGACGGTTTCTTTATTTGCCGTGGAAAAAAGATGAGCTGTCTTTCGGAGTTAGTCCTGTTGGCACATTCCCATCCCCAGTCACATTTTCATATCGGAGTTAATTTTAATGCGTATATTGCCAAGGACGAAGCTTTTGTATTGTAAGCATTCAACCCAGTAAATGCCTTAGAGATTGAAACGAAAAAGGACCGAAAAGCAGTGAAATATAATAAATTTTCCCATGTAAGAAATTCTATTTTCATTGGCAATTATCGTCATTATATTCTGTATTAAAAATATTTACATCACTTTTTTGTATAGTTTAATCCAAAGTATTAACATACGCATTTTTTGCAAGCGCTTTATAGTTTTTTGAAGAAGAGAACTATTATAGTTAATCAAATGGAACACGATGAATGGTTGGCAGACCACGATCTGGATAACTTGATCGAATAGAAAGTTTATACAATTTCTTGCTGACGCTAATTTGTTCAAATGGGAAACGTTGAAGAATTGTTTGATAAATCCACACCACGTTCCAAGTTATACTACTGTAATGGAAGTTTTTATATTTAAAGTGTATATTTAATATGTAAAAAAATATTATTTTAATTTAAGTCAAGAGTTACGATAATATTATTAAAATCAAAAGTGGACAATTTGTGAATGATATGTGGCGCAAAAAAAAGTATGGGCGTCGTTCAAATGCTCTGAATTACCATAAATATCTCCAAATGGGAATATGGATTACGGTTTCATTTCCACTCTGAAGAACATGAGCCACTTGACAATTTATTTGTCGTATTTTCCAAAGAATTTACATATCTTATGGGATATCTTTTGCGAATATAAGATAAACTTCTATGACCTAAGCGATGAATACGGCAAAGGAAACAAGCAAAAATCAGGAAGCACTTGAAATACTTCACGTCAAGAAACTTGAATGCTTGACCGTTTCAATTTTCCGCTTTCAATATATATCCTTGTGAACTTTTATATTTTATAATTTTGCTGGTCTAACGAAAGCTCGGAATAACCGTAAATAAAGCTTCGAGTATTAAGTATTACACGGAATACTTTGGGCGTATATTAATATGACATTCTCTAAACTTAAAAAACTAAACTACACGGTATTCGTGACGCTATTGTACCAGATAGTCCATCTTATAAATATTTTTAATATTTTAGATCGTAACCTTTCCTGCTCCTTCAAGAAACCAAGATACCAATATTTTATAGGTCCGTTAGATGTGAGATGATTCAAAGCAAAAATCTACAGACAGTCATGGGGATGCCGTATCATACGACATAGGAAATGAAATGGAAGAAATAAATTTCACAACATAGTATAACGTATATATATTTTATCATACCATAATTTCTAAGTTGTGTTTATTTGCTGTTATTCTAAACAAAGATGAAGCTCAAAGCATTATTTCGGTATTGATCAATAAAATAAAGAAGGTAACATTTCGCTGGTTCTCTCACCATAATGGATAATATCCTTGTTGATTAAAATCAGACTTGTATTAAAATGAACTTGGATAAAATTTCAATGTTATTTTTATGATAGCTTATTACATTTCCTATTTAAATAATATTATTTAATATATTGTATCAGTTGCCTTCGCGCACCGCTCGCCCTACATTTCAAACAATGCAAAAAGCTTAAAGGGCAATAAAGCACGATACAATCACATCAACCATAACGTAGTATTTAATTAGAAGTAACACGTTACTCAACTCTGTAACTACAATCAATTTCAAGCCCTCATTATTCTCAATAAACTCTTCGTTGGTACGATAAGAATAAACAACAATATCTTCCGGCTTCAATTTCTCTTTTAACTATTTCTCGAGTATATTTTCGCCACACAATAAACGTATTAATTTCAATGAAAAAGCCTTACTTAAAGCCACTATTCGTGAATTAGTATTTATATTATAAAAAATAAAATACACGTGTATGTCCATCTGTCACAAAAACTGTACCCAAAAAATTATAAGTAACGACGTCACATTATTGCATGTAATATTGGCTTTTATTTGTAAGTTAATGGTGTTTTTTCAACATTCGATATTTTCAGAAAAAAAAAATTCTACGAAATTATTTTCGAGGTTTTGCTTCAAAATGTATAACACCTGATGATCAACAAGAGACGAAAAATATTTTATATATATATATCATGACAGGAAGAATAAAGTTAATTTTAATGAATAAAGGATGAGTTTTAATTTATCCCATGCACATATTTTGTGTGTGTAATATTTAAATTATTTAAAACTGGTAAACTTCCATATGTGAGATCACTGTTAGCG
>JAGVSQ010007704.1:0-15057 GCA_022683975.1 Rhyacophila evoluta
ATTTAAAATCAATTTCCATCAAGCACCATCAGTCGAAAATATTAATTACTTATATCTTTATTAATTGATTGCAAAATAAAAGTTACCTCACCACCGTTGTAATCTTTTTCATCTCTTTCTCGATACCGCCTTGGATTAATATTATACTAAGCTCATATATATTTTTGTCTTTCTACTCAGTCTTAGATGTTCATTCTCTATAATTATTTACCACTATATCACCATTTTTTTTAAACCCTTCCACATAAAAGACTTAAGTATGTTGACAGATCCTATTTGGTATCTAGTCCATTAGTCTTATATTTTTTCTAGCAATGATAATCAGAAAGCTTTTCATATAAAAGTTTCAACGAATTATTATTAACAAAAATAATAAATAATTATTTTCATGATGCTTATTATCAGTGACAGAAAGTACAAAACTATAATTTAAAAAATACCCACAAATAAAATATTTTCGATTTTCAAAAATTATGAATTTAAATTATAATTGGACACAACATTATTTTTTAGTTCTGTGTATTAAGAAATTTTCTTGTATTAGTTGATTAAATAAAAAAGTACCATTTAATTTTTTTCAATAATTAGGCTTGTGCATTATGTGCCATATTGGCATTCAATTTTATTAACAGAAACTGTTCAAAAAAGTATACTTCTAAATTAATGCATTCTAAGGTTGTCATTATCAATTCTCTGCTCTGCAATAGTCTAGAAGCTTTATTTTGTAACTCAGCAGAATTTTCTTATTTTATATACACATGTTGTTGACTTATATCAAAAGTAAAATACAAAATTGGTCTAACGATAATAATCTGTAGAACAAGTAACGTATTTGGGCATAATAGTTATATATGTAAATAATTTTACAGTATTCAATAAAAAAAAATTAAAACATGTAGATCAATCCCTAAAAAAGGTTCAACTTGTAAAATAAATGGCAACATTGCACAAAGTTTTACAACACTTATAGCTTGTTCATGAATGAAACGTGTTAAAACCAGTTCCGTGTGGGCGAAATTATATTACTGTGCAGTGTGCATATTTGCATCATATTATTAAATTAAAGTTATATTCTTATACACTTCATTTACAATTTACGTGTACAAATTTGTTTTACTAATATTAGTATTATAACTTGAATCAGTTTTTGTGTTCGGGGTAAATAAAGTTATTCAATGGAAAATATAAAAGTCGCGTTTTTATTGGATGATACACTTTTTCAAACAATTTGACTTACAAATATTATTAAAAAATACAAAGAACCATTTTTTCCATTCATATTTACATTTGATGAATATTTATAGTTATTTAAGACATCATCTACAGTGTTTTATGGAGTGGAGAAATCTTATTATATTTAAATAAAAAATAACTGCGGCTTTATACAAACGAGTGTATATTTTTTTGCTGTGGTATTTTTTTTTATAAAATATGCGATTTTCCTCATATCACGCATTGGTCATATTTGTATTCCTATATATTATGCGTTTTGCTTCGTTTCAGCACTATTTTCATTTATGGTCAATATAATACAATTTATTAATACTTACTTATTCACACACTGAATAATATCTATAGCGTATTGTATAAAAATAACATTATCATTTCATCATAACATTATCTAAATCTTCTGGAAACTACTTGTTGCTGATAGAAGTATATAATATAAATAAAATCAGATGAGAACGTCTGCATAAAATTTTATTGTTTACAAATTAGTTTTAAAGTAATAAATGACTTTTTACATTTCTAGATAAAATCTGTTTACTAATTTAAAACTGAAAGATAATTATAAGTAGTCAACTCACTAAGTTAAAAACCAAATTTAATTAATTAAAAATTTAAATTGGGTACAGTGAAATACTTGGAAAATTAGCCAGTTCATTTATAACGAAACTAATTGATTTGTTGATTGTTTAATTATTCAAGCTTACTTTAATGGAAAAATATTGATTCAATAATTTTATCTGACATTGTGAAAATTTTAAGAAAAAATAATTATATTATTATTGAAAGAGTTATTTTTAAGCGAGTAATATGGACTATTCTTGCGCTATAAAACAATTGGGCGGAGCTGAGAAGCCATCTTAATTGCTTTTTTGTATTTAATATTTAAGTTCTATGAAGTCGCGAGGAATTAGGCTGCTTGGGAACTTCAATTCAAATGAGTCACGTAAAAGCCGCTTTCGTTTTATTTTTTCATCCTTTTTCGAGAAAATGTTTTTTTGTAATGACTTACAGAATATGCAAAACGATGAATATTGAATTTCATAAAATGCTAATTTAAATGGTTTTTTTAGAGATCTTTTTTATAGGGTAATTATTTTTCAAATGTTTTTCTAATCCTTTCAGTTTATATTGTCATTATTTAAAAACAATCTCATTGTTTATGACTAGACTCTCAGTCGTTTTCACCAAAAACTTTTAAATATTCGTTATACTCGAAAATGCAAAAAAAAAATGATAATTATTTGCGACATTTAATTCTACTTTTTATGTGCATTAATCATCATAAATAAAGTATAAGCCAAAAGGGAGTATTTTAAGCAATCTGATATGAAAACATAACTTCCGTATATATTATCTAACGAATACTGTACCACTTTAAAATACGCTTGCTGTATGAAGATTAAAATCATAAAACACAAATATATATTTCGCACTGCTTAAGAAATAATCTCGTTGTATCTGACAACCGTAATTTAATACAAAAAAATTCAAACGAATACGTCGTATTTAGCAAATTAACATAAAGTATTTTATGTTAGTTTAAATGAGCTTTTTTTAATTGATGGTTTTTTCGCAAATAAGTATCAAAGATGTTAATTGTATACCTGATCCTTTTCTTTTGTTAATTCACTTTCTTTCATTCATAATATTCTTTATATTTGAAACAAAAGTATTGTTTTTACTACACTGTCTGTCTTTTTATATCTCTTTCGTGCTATCTCATATTTATCAAGCTCACCGACCGAGTAAAGTCACGAAGGTCACAATCTGTAGCATAAGCTCAACCTTTACTGTTATATAGAAAAACGCAATGTCTGCATAAAAAAATGTAAACAAAAAAACAGTAACAAGTGCTTTTCACGTTCTGAAGCGGCCGGTTTGTTTGGATGAAAACAGTTTTGAAAATATTCAGCCAAGAGTATCACAAAGACATAGCGGTAGCTCAAGGTGCAGAATTTTAAATTTCCTCAACATACCTTACGTCATAATGGAATTCTGGCATCGAACGCCAATTTGTACACTTACAAGTCGTGGATGAAAAATTTTCAGTTGGAATATCTCCCTTGAAAATACAGTACTTACCGGTATTGGAGGAAATCTATTTTTGGATAACTTAGCAACACATGTTTGTGTAATATTTTTATATGCATAAGAGATTTCTTTTCATATTCACTCGATTTTTTCAATTTAAAATCTTATTCATAAAATTAATAAAATGTTACGTTATACAGTATATTTTTTTATGATTTGGAATATTTCTATACTATTCTATCAGAAAGTTTGAGAATATATAAAGCTTATATCACGGGATAAACTAAATATGATCCCAGGTAAATATTTATTTACGTTTTGTCAATATTCAATTATTAATTAATATTAGAAGTATTAAAATTTTGTATGCAATACATACAGTTGTGTCATGCTTTGTGTTTTAAATTTACGTTTAGTGACATATTTAATTATGATAAATTTTTCAACAATATTAATACTAGAAGAACACAAAATCATCTCCGATATATTTAAGTAGCTCACAAACTTTAGGTAAAGATAAATAAACTCTACAACAACTATCTAATTATCGTTTGCTTTAAATTATACGAACTATGGGTTCTCATTTCCATACTACTGTGGACTAGTAAATAGCTTTGAAGAATCTAAACTGAATTCAATTTCAAAGCTAAGCTAATAAGCTATAAATAAATTCTGATGAGTTAAGCAATTACAAGAAAGTTTACAATAAAACAAAACAAA
Source organism: Rhyacophila evoluta (assembly GCA_022683975.1). Lineage (NCBI taxonomy): Eukaryota > Metazoa > Arthropoda > Insecta > Trichoptera > Rhyacophilidae > Rhyacophila > Rhyacophila evoluta. The sequence continues at coordinate 3,982 of JAGVSQ010007704.1, forward strand.
GGCATTTGAAGTTCTAGAAGAAAATTCTTAGATCAAACACTTACGGGATGTTTTCACAAGGAAAAAGTTCTCAGGTGGACTTAGTAACACCCACGTAAAGGTGTCAGTGTTGGTCACGTCAAACCACAGACAAGGCCAGAAGGTTGTTTTTGACCCAACTTTGCGGGAAAACTAGGCTTAATATTTGACAATACCGGGAAAAGCGCAATCAGAGTCGGCATTTGAATTTAACCTTTCTCACCGAAACCGTTTTATAATGGAACATAAATTAATATTTCAATTCGTTGTCTGCATAATTTTCACTCTAAGAATAACAACGGTCAAAATTATATTAGCAGAACATTATTTTATGTTACATGTAATACCTGTAAATCATTTTCAAAAAGAACTTTGGCATGAAGGTTTTTACAGCATATATTAAACAAGAATAATTCGTAAATATAACGTTTAATACCATTCTGGGTATCACTTTGTTAAATAAATGATTCACTAGTTCAATCATTGCTGAATAGCCAACCCTGTGTGAATTTTAGTTTTCCCAAAAGCTTTGTCTGCTTCCATTTTTAATTTATTTTCGACTTATTACTGTCACCGTCACCAATTCGGAAGTTTTAAGTTACAAGATATAACAGCTACTATATTTTTGGTAATAGAATAATTGCTAGTATATGTAGTCGTTTATTAGTATCGTATAAAATAAATTGTGAAAAAATAGATATAGCCTTCACAAAAAAGAAAATTACTGTCGAAGTAGCTATTGCAATACACTATTATACAAAAACAATAACTTAAACGTCAAACAGTATAAGTTTGTCACCGCTGCTCACTTTAAATAATTATCTAGTTAACTATTATAATGGTAATGGTGATATTTCCTTTTTTCTTCTTATTTTAATTGACTCCTTAACTGGTGCACCTGAAAACTATATCATGACTCTAGTGTCACTTGCATAAATTATGCTCTCGAAATTTAATAGTTCATAGCATCATTTTATAAATGTGATACATACACCTCGTAAATCATATGTTAAATTAATTTAGTAGTTTGTAAGTTGGTGCCAAGGTCGTTTTATTATCTAATCAATCCAAACAAAACCATGCCATTGTACATTTTGTTTTCATAGTAAGCATCTATTCTCAAATCTTAATACATACGATTTACCTTTAATCTGTATTACGTGTATTGATTCTCAAACATAATGTACATCATCAAAATAATATCATGACATTATCAGAATAAATTTATTGGTTGGCGGTATTTGGTTTTTATTGTGTACGGTATTTAGTATTCTACACGATATTAACTTTATTAATTTCCATTTGGATGACATATAAAAAAAAAATTTAATAATACGTCAAATACCCACTACTTTTTGTTAAAACGCTATACGAAAAAGATGAAAATCGAATAAAGCCGGTTGTAATGAAAGATAAAGCATTTATTTTTTTCAATATGAAACAGGACATTTTTTTTATTTTTACTGTGTTCGATTAATCAAAATTATTGATTGACATAATCAGTTTCAGGATGCATCGTATTAAAATTATTCAATTTTGCATTTGATGCAATAACTGTATGTATCGAGAAGGATATTATTGTTGATTACTACCGTCAACCTGTCACTCATCATACTTGATAAACCTTTAATGCATGCCGGTCTTTGGAGTCACGAGTGTACTTCAATGCACGAGGCATTTTCCTGTCATTCACCCCTCTTGTAATAGACATACCCGTGCTGAGTTATATTCTCCCGATAGTAACACAATTAGCAAAGAGAATAATAAAGAAGATCGTCAAAAATAGCACAACTCAGCCATGCATTAGATTATGTTAAATGAGTTCGATGTTTGATTCTATATACAATTGATTTCTTAATAATCTGGTTTAAACATTATCTAAATACAAATATTGAATTTAATGTTTACGAAATTTGTTTCATACGGATCGTTTCAAATTACATATGTTTTATTTATCATCTTTTTATCAGCTTCATGCTTGTTTTATATATAAAGTATTAACAATAGAATGGTATACTAGAACGGTGGTAGTTTGAAAGATAAACCATTATATCTTTAGGCGAAATATTTTTTTAAATAATTAAAGTATACTCTTTTAAGTTTAGTAATTTGACCTCCAAAATAAGATCACATGAATCTCTACGGTGTACTATATTTATATTGATAGCTTCTTTCACCAAAATAGGTTATCATGTTTAGCCATTGGGTATCCAGTCTTGCATTTCTGAACTAAACAAAAATTCTAGACAACTGTGTAATTCAAACCTATAACCTTCTGAACCAAAGCACGTGTTTATATCTCAGCCACTACATGTATGAAATTTTCTTAGCTTAGTTAAAATTAATTTACCAGAAAAAAATCAATCATATGCTTAAAGGTTACAAAATGAAATGCCAAACTAAAAAAGAAAGTGCTAATTTCACGCATTTGGTATATTAGCTGATGTCATATATTAAATTTTTCTAGGACACCTTGCAACTGAAACAATTACTTCATCAACTTCAAATATCTATAATGACTCGTTAACTTATCTTCGATATATTTTATTATATCGACTGTACATTTTAAGTATACAATATAAATAAGACTAATTATAACGTAACATATACATTTTAAAATTATTTGTATGAAACTCATAAGTTTTCAGTATGTAAGCATAACCTTTTTACTAACAAAATCTTGTCAAAAACTATTTTAGCAAGTGTAAAGAAATACTTTTTTGTCATTTAACAGTTTTAAGATTTATGAGTCTTAATCCCACTGGCGGTCTTTTTCAAAATGTATCTTTTGAGAGTCAAGATAAGGTATTTTTCATCACTTTAAATCACACAAAGTATTAAATTCTCTTTACCCTTTGATTTTTGCCTTTTTCTTGAATCATTTCGTTATTCACATGGTATCTTAGTGTGTTTATTCACCAGATGTGATGTATTTGATCATTAATTTAATTTAAATTACTTATTTATAACCAACTATTTATTTAAGAGATAAAGAAGAATTTTCCTAATTGTAATTGCTTTTATTTCTGAGTAGCAATAACTAATAAATAAAATATAAAGTACGTGAAGCTATTATCGTAAATATTGTAGTTTAGTACCGTAGATGGTAGATGCTTAAAACATCAACACTAATCTATATTTTATTCTCCAGACCATTTTCTGTCGGCATATAATTCCGTAGATATATTTATCGGTACTGGTATATATCTCGTAGAAATTATAAAAATATTAATTTTAAAATAAATAACAGTGTTGGTACTGCTATTAAACAAATACTCGACTACTAAACATTGTATCATTTTCTTTGATGCTAACTTTTAAACAATAAATTACAATGTATTTAATTAAACTTTTCCATAAACTACATCAACGAGTTTTTCATCTGATGAATACTCAAAAGATTTCTTTCATAAAATATTTCTCAAACTCGTTAAGAAACGACTTTTTCAAAGATTTTTCAGATGACTAGTTTACAAAGACAAATTAGTGGAAAGATATTTTTCTTGCTCAGTTTATAAATCGACAAACTCTGTAATATATAAAACATTCTTAAAATATTGTAACATTAATATTATAAATTTAACACACACTTATTTTATTACAAAGAAAATTTTAGAGCTTTTTAACAACATGATAAGATAATTATCAATTTATATACACTCATATTTCTAAAATAATGTTTTATGTAACATGCTAAAAACTTTCAATAATTATTACATTTGTACGGAATTATTATATTACCAAAATGTCATTTTGCATATTTATAATAATTCGTATAGATTCATATACATTTAGTTTAACGATTAAGTTAGCGACAGTGGAAGACAAAAATAATTTCTTTTTCCATAAATTGATGTTAACAAGATTGATGTTTTAGCTTCACAAAATAAGCTATAAAGCAGCTTTACCTATGCATACTCAGTTATCAACAGTGTTGTTTGTTTCCGCGTATGCTTTGTTTAATTAAAATAACATAATGTGTTGTTGCAGTAAGAGGAGGTACAAGTTAGTTGAAATAACAGACTGGGTTAGCAATCATGCCACAAGGAAATATTTGTGTTATGAAATGACCATACAGTATTATTAATTCCAGCAAATAAATCACTTCACACGTAATTTAATATTCCTGTAAATATTTCAATGATGTAATTTAAATAGAAAACGATCATTTTTTTTACTCGATACTGCTTTTTAAGTATATAGTTATGCATATATACAATAAATTACATAAAAGCCTACACTTAAAATATATACGAGTTTATCTTTACATCCTTTACGATAACTGAAATCTTAAGCACAACGTACGATGATAATAAAGTTACAAGTTTCGCCTAATAAGGATGTAACAATACGGTATTAATGTTGCATTTTATCTCGCAATGTTCATCGGTAAGATCAATTAAGTATTTTCACTAAAAATAATATGAAGAACTTGATGAAGTGAAAGAAATTCTCCAGAAAAACTTAGAAAATATTAAAAATTTACCTAATTAAAATTATATTTATTCGTTTAAAAATTCAACCAAAGGTGATTTTTTGGCATTAATTCTTATCCGAAAATTGTTTCTTAAACTGAAAAGTATTTTATCAGTATTTATATAAGTTTATTAATATATCTGTAGGAATAGGACATATAAAAAACTATACTAATTTTCTTACAGCATAAACATATTATATTTTTTTATATATGGGCTAATAATAAATTTTCGTTCGCTAGAATATTGATAGTATACTTCAATATTATTGCGTGAAAATAGATTGTAATAATATATGAAAAGTAACAAAATTATGTATTAAGTCGATGTGAAGTTGTTTGAATAGAAATACTATATCAATTAAGGATATGAATCTATCATTAAAACATTTACAACACGTGCATGCTAGAATATCAATGATAATTATTAACTTCCACTAACATGAATCGTGCATTTGGAGTAAAAAACAATAGTTGAGTGATTTTAAAATAAGAATAATCATACTTGGTAATAAAAAAATTATTCACATTGATTTTTCATTCATTTATCTGCAATTAATAATTATTTTTATACACATAATATTGAAACTAAGCGGAGCTTATGATTTCAGTCTTCGATTTTAACTTTTCTCTTTGAATTCTAAAAATATGTTTGAAATTAGATTATTTATTTTTAAATTATTATATAATTTGGACTTTTTGTTCTTTCAAATTGATAAAAACCTTGTACTGGCATGTATAATTTTTAAATAATTTTTATTCAATGTACGCTATATATTATACTTTGCTAATTTTCAATATATAATAGAAAAATCTAATAGTATTAATAATATCTACATATTAAAATTAACCGTCACATAATAAATAAATAGTAACAACAAAAATAATTAAGCATATTTTATTTTAGCAATCTTGTTCATAACGTTTTATTTTAAAAGCATACATTCAGATTTAATCAATGGAAATACGAATAAGGTTTTAACTGCGGTAAAATATATTTTATACGAAAAGAAAAAATAACGTCACTCCAGGAGTAAATTTTACAGGAGGTACAAAAAGTCTATGATTGTATTAGTGATATAAGATACAATCTTAACTACTAATAAAACTGGTGTTTTATCTACCCAATTTGACATTATTTTAACAAGTTATTTAAGAAATACCAATGAAATTGATGTGTGTAAAAGTTCTTTTTTGTGGTCACAAACTTGACAGATAATCGTTTTTTCAAACTTAAAAGTTAAATTTAGATACTAGTTCAGAATATCAGCTAACATTCTGACGGTAAAAAGTTTATTAATTTGTATAAATTGTTATTTACAAATACCTATTTTGAAAAAACTGAGGGTTACATCTAATTTCTTTTCCACGGTGCATATTATATTATTTATTATTATTAAATATATTATTTTCATCGTTTGACTCTTTGAGATTGTTTCATTATAAAATAATTCCACTGTGATAGTCACGAACATAGTACTGTTAGAGAAATCTAATAACTAAGATCGTATAAGCACATGTTATAGCCGGCTTATAGAGTAAATACGTGTAACGCCAACACCCTCTTGAGTACGTATCCCACTACAAATTAGATGCAAAAACAATAAATTGTTCGGATACTCTATATACAGTATCCCGGAATTCATTAACCACTTGCTTGATAGTATTATTTGCATTCGTTTTTATGATCCGTTAAAGATTAATATAATAGCTATTATTTAAAAAATCAGGATACGGAGTATATTGCTGATCAGTGGCATTGCTATTGCTACTGACGAGCGGTTAGAGCAGTTGCTTCAGACGCACGAATCGTGGAGGGCACAACATTTTTTTTTTTTGGTTAGGGTGATACCCAAAAAAGAAAAACGAGAAACCATAATTTATGGAAGGAAGTAAAATTTAAAAAATAGTATGGGAGCTAAAAATCGAGAAAATAAAGGAAGCGCATCGATTGCACTTGCTCCAGGGCGCTAAATATGTATCTAGGCCATTGTTTCTGAAATCTTTCTCAATACGTTTTCTGGCATAAAATATTTTTGTGACTGTGCCGTGTTTTTTTCCAATATAAAACCCGGTCTTATATTATTTTTTCACGAAAAAATTCACCACGTAGGGCTTAAATATTTACCGGGGGAAATCTGATAACATCCATATTGGAGAAATGGTATCCAGAAAAATCGATACCATAAACAAAGAACTCGAATGCAAGTGCACGTTTAATCACTTTAGTATCCTCCAGCTTAAACATTCTGTCGATCTACTTAGAAAAAACTCGAAAAATATTTTTCACTAGGTCTTATTTTTTGGTGGGGCTTATAATAAAACCAACCTTTCAATTTATGGTAGGGTTTATTTTCAGACCGAGTCTTATTTTCGGAGAAACTCGGTAATAATATCATACTATAATCCGAATGTTGGTAGTACGATCGAATATAATTAGTAGAATTTTATGCACCACACTAACTTGGTTAAATTTGCTTACAACCTAAATTGTTACCATTTATACATTTATAAAATCAATTTAAATACTTGTATAGTATACGGCATTTGAGTTTTGTGCTGCATAAAAACTAACATGTTCCCAATGTGCATTAAAAACTTTCATAAATAACTTGTCAATTGATTAATTGATTGGTTGATTACATATCCTGACAAAATATAATCTCAGAATATATCTTTTAAATACTTTTGCTGAAATGATATTTTATTTTCATTTGTAAATATATTCAATTTGATTCGTACTCAAACGTAATTTTACTATATCTTTTTATAATGATTGGTTAAAATGTAAATACCATCGCCGTTGAGTAAAAAGTCAGCAAAAAGTGTTTTTCGTATTTTTTTTATATATACTTAGCAATTTACATATCTGATAGTCCCATTATTTTTTATAAAGACTTCAAAACTATTGAATACAACCATTATTATAAAAAAACTTTCTCTGTCACATAGAGACGTATTGCAATTATTTTTTTTTAAATTGGAATCACAAAATATCCACCATCACAAAAGTTAGTGACCGTTCACTCAACGGTGACGATACTTACAATTTTCCTAGATTATAAGACATAATATAATTATTTATTTGTACTAAATCCATTTGAATAAATGTGTAATATTATAATTTCATAGAATAGAAAGTGTTTACTTTGTGTGGATAATAAAATATTTTGTGGAAATCGAATTGTTAATAACATTATTTAAGGAAACTTATTTAATTTCGGTAATATTAAAAATGTATTGAGTGAATATAAATGATAATAAGACTCAAGATCAAAACTTCTACCAGCAAGTTAATACCGCCAATACATCGTTGTGTAAATTATATTCTACCGCTGTATTCCAGCAAAACGGTAAGGCATAGCATAATTTCTGAGGTTATTTGAAGGAAAAATTGTTTAACTCACCGCGTTTCAACTTTTCCTAACATGACTTCTGACAGACAAGCGTCAAATTTTAGAAAAGTTGCTTTCGGAGAAGATTAATAAGTTTATTAAATTGGCCCGAAATCATAAAACAAAACATCTCTGCCAACTTAATATTATTAAAATATAACCATTTTGCACAACTTAGATACATAAATAATATGTTTTTTTCTAAATAATTCTAAACTCACGTTAAAATGAATTTTTATTCCCATGATCGGTATAGTTTTAGTATATCAGATTGTGTACTCAAATTTGGCAGCTGCTTGGGATTTTCCAACTTTTAAAGATACTGTACTACATAGTTAATAGATCAAGTAATTTAATAACAAAATCTCGTTAAATATTAAGAAAAATTATCAAATAAGTCTTCACATTGTAGAGACTTATTTTCTCTTTTTTATAGATCTGCATACTATATTCTATAAAATTAATATGGTAAAAAAGAAGAAAAATTAAGGAATGTGATATAATATATAGTAAAATATTTAGTGGTATACTTCCAGGGGCAAAAAGCTTTAGTAACTACAAAATTAAATTTAATTTTAAAGTTACTAAGAACCGTAATCTTCCATTATATAATAAAATGGAAATTAAAGCTGACAGATTTCAGTCATCTTTCAGAAATAATATATTGCATACATTGTAAGACTAAGCAACTAGACACCATATTGTGAATATTTAAATAGAAATAGTTACAGCAAATAATAAATGTTTAATAGATAAAAAAACTTGCAAAAGCTTGTTATTAATATTCATCCTCTATACAAGATCTTTTAAAATAAACTATGAACTTGAATATTAATAGCGTTATATTTATGTAAATTGTAAAACAGCAGGTAGCTTTTTAAAATATGAGAGCTAAAAATACATTTTAGAATCTGTTCTAGATCGTAAAAGCACTATTCGTTGTAGGTTACCTTATGTATTTTAATTTATGCAAAAACACCCGCATATTCTGAATCGACGTGTTTATTAATTTTTTTTATATATATCCAGTCTTTTCGTCAGCGAGGCAAGAAAAACAAATCGAGCACGATAACTTGGCGAGTGACCGCACGGCTGTGCCCCTCGACCATCCTTCTCTTTCGAGCATTACGAATCTGCACCCGGCCGAGTGAGCGAGAGGTCATTTCGCGAAGGCTGTACACTTGGCACTACAGTGCGCCCTGCGAACCGGCTGGCTTAGTTGATCGCGAGCGCCGTTCGCGGTGGACGTGTGAAAAAGGGCTAATATGACGTCATAAGCGCTTTACGCTATTTTGCTCAATCGACATCACGCGAATTATTGGCTTTTTTAAGCCTTAACAATTACACATATTTAAAAGTGGTGGTTTAGTTAATTACTATTTTTTTTATTATGGAAAAAATAAAAATTAAGTGGTAATTGTAATTAAAACTTCGCTGTTATTATTTGCAAAGTATTATCAAGTCTACATACACAAATATTAACACTAATCGATAATCATATTTCGAGTTTCATTAAATTAAATTAAATAATTCAAATACTGTGAATTTACTAATAATATTTATTACTCCTGCACAACACGAAACAAATATAGTCACACTCTAAGTAATCATTTAAAAATTATAACTCCTACATATAATATAAAATATTAACTTTTAAAAATTATTATAAGTTTATATAATATAGTGGTGATTATATTAACAATGTTAATAAAAAAAGTTTTCCTCTGAAGGATGGTGCCCAGAAGTTTATTTATGTGAAGGTATTTTAATAAATTGTGTTTTTAAATATTTTCATATTAGTTTTACATATACATATATATTATGATGAGTAAAGGTTGTAAAAAAAATATATATATCCATCGTTATTTTATCTTAAGTAAATGAAAGATTTTCAAATATTTCAGTAAATATAAGTATCTTTCGAATCAAATATTCTCCTTGGATTTTTCAAAACTTCTATATATAAGTTACAATGTTTATACATATATTTGTAAGAATACATTGCATCCATGACAATACCTCGATTACCACACAATACAATGTTTCATGATGTAAAGAACCTTTCTATGGTAACTATTGTTTTATTAAATTATTATTATAACATATATTTCTTCTTTTCACGGTTAAAAATATTAAATTTACTAGATGACAGTTAACAACTGCTAGAAGCGATTTTATATAAATATAGAATTGGAAATCAGCCCCATATCATAATAACTGCGTATTCGTAAATGAGTACCTTCCCAACCGGCATACTAAATCATTCTGAAGATGTTTATATTAAAATATGCTTCAGAAGGGTTTTGACGTCTACTTACCGTTTCAAGGGTATTTTGAAGATATTATGAAAGCATTATTTTATTGTTACGTCAAATAAGCTATCAAAAGATTTTTTTATCACAGCTTAAGCAATTTTGATATTATATACTTAAACAAAATAGCACTTATACCAATAGAAAAAAATGGTAAATTTTGTTTTTAATTGTTTTCATCATTTTATTTCTGCTTTAATATCTACGGAATTTCCACCTATATATAAAAATCCGTGAAATATTTTAAATTTGCAAAGTCATGTTATAATTATATTTTTTATGTCCTCCGAAAGTGGATAATATGGATCTCCGCAATATGAAAACATATTTTGACAGATTTTTTTATAAGAGTTGTTTGTCAGCCTATTAAGTACCCAGTCCTACAACTTTAGGACTTTTTAAGGCCCAGTGGCTGAGAGAATCGAACCCGCAATCTCCTAATTCGAAGTGTGCACGCTGTCCTCACAGCTACTTGAGAGGCTAGCCATATCATTGGTTTCAATATTTTTTCTACCAATAGTACAACTATGTCTAAGTCATACACATTAGTTTTTTTAGTTTATTTTGGAAGAAAAAACATAAATATCAAAAATATGGATGACATTTTTTTTATTTCCACACAGCAACTTACCATCTGAATTCTTATTATTGGCTTCTTCAAAGTATATTTATACTCACTACGTCTGTATACAACAAAACTAACAATGCATATTTTATACATGTTCTAGATCATTTTTTACAAACTAGAGTACCATTGTATTACATTGTATTATATATATTCATGAGACTACCACTACGTCAATGAGTCCAACGGGACTACATATTCCCTAATAATCTTTTTTTGGAAGTTTATCCTTCCTGTATCCAGCATTATATG
>JAGVSQ010007705.1:0-15056 GCA_022683975.1 Rhyacophila evoluta
TTTTATTGAAAATATACTTTTTACGTAAAAATGTCTCGAGTGGTAAAGGTTAAGAACCATGAAAGTATGGTTTCTTGTTTTTTTTTTGTTTTTGAGCCGCATTATGTGAATTTAAAAGTTTTTAAGTACTTTAAAACATATATCGTCGTTGCGCCTCCAAAACCAGCAATGTGTATATTGCATAGACAAATCAATACCTCGTATGCAATACGTTTGGAAATCTTGTATGCGAGGTATTATTTTGTTTAAGCAATATCCACATGGGCGGTTTTGAAGCCACAATGGCGATATAATTTCAATGTTTCATTATTATTAAATGGTTTCAACATTGCATTTGTAAAGATAACCACAATCAAAAAATTATGTTGTTTAAGCAAATTTCTAGAGTGAATACATTGCTTAGATCAAATTATGCAATCTAATATAAATGAAACAAAAGGAATTTGAAATGATACATAAATATTGCTGACTGTACTGATAAATATAAAAAAAAAATTAAAAATAATTTTATCCAAATACCAAGCAATAAAATTTACCTTTTTTGTTTCTCTGAATGGTATAAACATACTTAGGAAGTACACAGTCATCTAAATATGTCATAATTTAACATGCAATGTTACAGTTTTTTTTACCTTTTTTATTTACAGTGCCTCTGATAATGATAAATTAAATAAAAACATTTTGCCATGTTAATTTTTCGATTTCTGAAGGATATACTCTTTCTTGGTGTGTTGATAATTATTATTCATCATAATCATCATATTTCAATTAGTTTCATACATTTCGTAGGGATGTTCTGGGTGGAATGCTTGGCTCAGCTATATTGAAGGATGGGTCCCCAATTACCCTCCATTATGTGATGTTTATTCCTGCTATTATGGGCCAAGGCACCGTAGCTCAGCAAGCCGAGTGGATTACCAAGGCATGGAACTGCAGCATCATTGGGACATACGCTCAAGTAAACAAGTTATTTATTTTAATCAATTCATAGTTTTTTTTTTTTTTTGAAAGTACTTGTGACCTTCATTGTACCGAAAACTATTTATCAAATGGAATAAATAATGTATTTATAGTTATCATCATTTGAATTTTTATTAATAAAACATAATCAATCATAATTATGATTATTTCAAATAAATTATGTTGTTACTGAACTTTGGTACTGAGATTAACGATACTGTTATCTTTCACAGAATATACAACGCAATCTTGCCTTACCATTGGTTGATTTTATTCCATAAGTATTCAGCTTAGGTTATTATTTTTATTGATTATGTCAATATATCCATATAATAAAAACACAATTTATTTTTGATCGAAAAATGCGACCAGTAATTTTATCATGAGTGCCAATGTTTGTTGATTTTTATTAATTTGTTTCTACACATATTAATTACCATTATTGATTGAACACTCTTAATCAATCCAGTAATTTATGAAATACTTGTATATCAAATTTTAACTTCATTCATGTGTTTGCATGATAAATTTGATACCCTCACATAAATTCTAAATGACATTTCCAAGCCAAAAGGGCATATGTGACATTTTAGTGTTATTCAATTATATACTGCGTTAGGTTCACCAAAATGTTATCTACAGTCTGCCAAAAAGGTGTTCTTCCTAGATAATCGGAAGAGTTTGTAAACTAGATTTCAATATGTCAATTTTTTCAGTTTAAAGCACAGAGAAGAGTTTTTTTGAATTATATTATATTAAATGTTTGGTAAATATAGTGTTGAGAGTGTCGATAGTTTTAGATACTTAAGGGTTCACATTACGCGAGATGGCACGTTGCAAGGTGACCTCGCTATCTGATCAGGAATAGCTTGAGCAGCCTTCGGTTCCATACGAAATGTCTGGGCCTCTAAGCTATACAAGGTAAAAACTAAATGTCGCCTATTTAATGCATGTATTCTGTCAGTGCTGCTCTATGGTTGAGAAATATGGCACCCAAAAAAGGCTCAAAGCAATTGTATTCTAAACTTTGAGAACAGATGCCTGTGGCGAATTCTGGGAATACTGTAGTATTATATCATTTGTAATAAGAAAACTAGAGAGTAGACTATGCAGCCACCTATCACTAATTTATTGAGCCAACCGGTTCTCGGCATCCTGTCTATAAATGTACTATCTATAGAATGTATTTGATGGAGTTACGGGATGCAGGTATGACCTGGAAAGACGCAAAAATACAGGCGATTGAAAAGGATTCTAGGGGGCGGCATGTGGTGTCCAAATGCTCCACTTAATGAGTAGACGTAGAAGAATAAAACAATGAAACAATGTAAAAAGCTTGAAGGTGTTTTAATTTTATGTCCAATATTTCTTCAAAGTCAAAAGAAATTGATTGATTTTAAAAGTCTGTTTTTGTCTAAAAAATCACTATTTCTCTTTCCTGAAAAGTAGCATTCTATTATTAACGCCTTTTGGCTTGCCACGGTTGAAATGAAAATAAAAAAAAATATTGATAAAAAAACCAAATGTTTTTTTTATGATTATTTTTGAATATTTTTTGTTGAAAACCAGTCTTAATAAATAATAACTATTTGTGGAATTATCATGCATCTAATCATCTAAAATTTCTTTTTTTTTCTGTAGCTAGTCAGTGTTTGTTAACACATTGACTGCCACTGAATTTTTAACGATTCCGGTCTAAGTAGTCAATTTGATACAATCATGTTATATTATTAAAAACTTTAATAATACTACATAGTATTAATCAAAAAGCTTAAAATATAAAGCTTTGTATAATTGTATTTTCTGTTCATTTAAGCCAAGCCTGATTTTTTATTTTCTTTCCTGAGGCCATCTATTCATATTTACACTGTTATGCTACGAGTTTCCTTGTAGCTGTACAAATATGGCAAGTAATGAAGGGACGAGATAACTCGTAGTAGGCGTCCTGGGCAAGTAAACAACCTATAAGATATCTCGTAGTTGGCAGTCAATGTGTTAATTATTATAAATATTCATCCATTTTGTAAATAAAATCTGATATTTATTTTGTCAGATTTAATATCAATAAAATTGTGAAACTTGTTAAAAATACATATTTAATGTCTTGTTGTAGAATGACTTGCTGTTGTAAAAATGTTTAATTTCTTATAATTTTCTTTGTTACAGACTGAACTTGGTCATGGGACATTTATTCGTGGTCTTGAGACAACTGCTGAATATGATGTTAATACCAAGGAATTTATTTTAAACAGCCCAACTCTCACATCTTATAAATGGTGGCCGGGCGGATGTATGTTACTTTAAGTATCAATATCGTCACCAATATTGCAGGAACACATAACTCGATTCGTTGGTTTCTTTGTAAAGTATAGTTTAATTTTTTGCAATTTATCATATCATTGGCAATTTTTGTATTTATACATATGTTAACAAAATGTGTACAAATTATTTGATCAAAGAGACTTGAACCGAAAAATCAATTTATATGTTCTTGCAATATTGACGACGATATAGATTTGATAATATTAAATTTACTGCTTTTTAATGATGTTGTGCGATGATTGATTTATTAATTTACCACACATTATATTTAGTACATAGAAATAAATTTTTACTTAATTTTTAGTGGGACAGACTGCAAATTATGCCGTAGTTGTGGCCCAACTATATACTCACGGTGTTTGTTATGGAATACACCCATTCATTGTTCAGTTGAGAGATGAAGAGACTCACATTCCATTACCGGGAATCAAAATTGGAGAGATTGGAACAAAGCTTGGTATGAATGGAACCAATAATGGTTTCTTGGGATTTAAGAATTTTAGAATACCCAGAGAACATATGCTAATGAAAAATGCACAAGTTCTTGAGGTAAGCACATAATTGGACATATCAATCGTGTACAGTAGAATATAACCTTGCATATTTTTATTATAATAATTCTCTTTGTAATTTAGTGTACTTTGCATGTTATTCTTTTATTTTTTAGCCATATTCTTATTTCCAAGATAGAAATAAAATTAATCTATGATTGAATTTGAATTTGTCTGAATCCTAAATGCCATATTTGTGAATTTTGTTTTGAAAATCATTGGATATCCTGTGCCATAGAAATTTTTTAGCCACATTGCCGTTTCTATCTGTCGCTCATCAATATTTTTCTTCAGGATGGCACATATGTAAAATCTCCAAGCTCAAAGCTTACTTATGGAACTATGATGTTTGTGCGAGTGGTGCTTATTCAAGATATGGTTAATTATCTCTCAAAAGCTGTCACCATCGCAACAAGATATTCTGCTGTAAGGCGGCAGTCACAACCGAAGCCTGAGTGAGTCAATTCATTTTTCTATTGTCTAAATGTGGTAGTTGCCAACTTTAGATTATTTTGAAATATTTTGACTCGAGAGATAATCGAAATAGTAATACACATCTACATTTTTTATTTTAGTGAACCTGAACCACAAATCCTAGATTATGTTACCCAGCAGTATAAAATTTTTCCAAATATTGCAGCATGTTTTGCTTATAAATTAATGGCGACATGGCTATGGGACCATTACAATAATGTTTCTTCAGAATTGGATGCTGGCGACTTGGATAGGCTTCCAGAGGTATCTGATCAAATTATTAGTTGAGTTCTTGTGATCATGTTGGATGCTACATTTATTTAACAATGTTATTATAGTACTGAGGAAAATGTCATGAATGTCAGTTAAAAATTGGCTTATTTTTCCATTTGCATGTGTTTAAATCAATGAAACTAAAATATTTCATGAATAGATGTTGTGCTTTATTTAATTTCTTTTAGAATTATCGGTCAAATAATCTTTAGAGTAAATTTTATCAAAAACTACTCTAAAAAATAAAGTAGTTCAATCGGAATCGTGTTGGAATTTAGAAAAGTCGATCCCGTCAGCAACAAGGACTTGAATGCCAGTGTACGGTTCCATAATTGCAGTATCATTCCCAGTCATCTTGTCAGTGCTGTGATGCTTTGATTTTCTTTCGTCCTTTTGTCAGCAATCCGTTTTCAGGTTATGTCTTCCAGTTCAGGAAATAGTGACCACCGACCTCATCCAAATTTGTGCTTCTTAGCATTTCTGTCGTCTATCTGTTGACTGGCATTAATACTCTGCTTTTTTCGGACCATTTGGAGATCCAACATTTTCTCTTTGCAGAAAGTCATAAGATTATAGATCTGGAAGTTTCTTCAGTCGTTTTTACACTGATCTTGACCGATTATTATTCCCTTTGGATCTATCAATAAATCAAGTGTTAATTGAAGAGTTAGAGATAGGAATGGTAAAAATAGTGCACTATTTTTTTACATGATATTTATTTTTCACACAGACTTGAGTAGAGCTTATTTTAGTGGTAGGGATTATAATATAAGCATTCTGAAACATCATGATATGGCTTATTCTCAGGTTAGGCATTTTCGGGTAAACACAGTATATGGGTTTAACAAGCAGTTTTTTGAGTTCTAATATTGTTGCTGAGCAATTTTCTTTTACCTTAAAATATTAACACATCTATTTTAAAAACATCCAAATTCAAAATATTGTAGGTATCGAGTGAGGGAGCGAATGCTTAAAGTTAGTTTCATTATTTTTTGTTAATAATTATGTTTTTTTTTATTTGTCCACAAGAATATCATATTACTATAGCTAATACATTTCTATTTCCATTTTTATAATATAAATATTTCTTATGTGCAGTTGCATGCCTTAGCCTGTTGTTTGAAGGCAGTATGTACAGCAGATGCTGCACAAGGAATAGAGACCTGTAGAATGGCTTGTGGCGGGCATGGTTACATGCATAGCAGTAATTTTCCCTCCATGTATGGACTGGTCACGGCTGCTTGCACATACGAGGGTGAAAATACAGTACTTTTACTGCAAACTGCTAGGTTTGTTAACTATCCATTACTGAAACAAATTATTCCAAATTCAAAAGCACTACCTGGTTTTCTTCAAAGTTTGCTCACTGAAACAAGATCCTAGAGGTAATGTAAATTAGTACTTTACAACCGCTGTGCAGGAGCAAACGCGGGTATACCATGCTGCATTTCTCCAATAGAAGAAAAAAAATCCAATATTTTTATTTGCCACTATGGTGGCATTCAGCAACCCAAAGCATTTTTTAGTTAATATCATATTTACATAAGGATACAATTTGAAGGTCATAAAAGTATCGGCACCTTTAGAGTTAGTATGTTTCACGATTATTTGAAAAAATTTTGGGTTAAAAAAATAAATTTTCCAAACAACTGAGAAGACAGCAAATACGTGCAATTCAACTGGTCAATATAACTGAACTAGCGTGAATCATGATTTCCAATTGAACATGCAGTGCCTGAACAGCATATGAGCATAAAAGCATTGACATGTTTTAGTGATGTTTTGATGTAATTCAAAAAGAATAAAAATACATTTCAATGTTAAAAAATCACACCCATTATCATAATTATTTTGGATTAATGGTAGTATTACTTTAAATGACACTGAAGTATCATATATATATATTTTCTCCATATGCACATTTTCACAAGTATTTTTGCTTGTGCTGTGCTGTAAAAATTTCGGAGTAAACGTTGCCGAGTCGCGAACAACAAAGGGTTACAGAGCACTGTTGTAAATGGGGGTGTCTTTGTTAACTTTTGGAGTAGTTGAGGTTTCAATTAAAAAAGAAGAATAATCAATTAACCACTTAATGCCTTAATCCTAGTGACACTCATCTTTTTCGACTTTTAGTGTTCTAATTCTATCAACACATGTGACACTCTTCAAAAGCCCATTGCTTACAATAAAAATCGTGAGAATTTCATGGATAATTTTATTTAGTGCACATTTGCAATTGGAAGTTTGATTGCTGTTGGGTTTTGTTTTGCTTATTTCATAATTACACTATTTTATCCATGTATCATATTTCAAGTCAGGTTTTATGTCTTATATAATATTTTTTTTATTTATTATAAATTATTTAATATAAATAAATTTTCATTATACTCAAATTTCAAATACTTCTCAAAAATGATAGTGGATATTAGGTGAGCGATTCTCCTTCTCTGTCAACTTTGTAATCAAATCAGGAAGCCTATTCCATTCAATCTCATAATTTGATAATTTAGTCGAATATACAGAGATCAACATCCAAACAGATATAGTAACATCATCAACTCCATTTGAATTTATGGGAAATTCTCATAAATTTTTTTATTTCAGTTGAATTACGAATTAATTAAGTGATCAAGAAGAATTTTATAGTCACTATTATCACATGAAATTCCAAAATATTTTCTATTTCATTATTAAAAATATTAATTTTTATCATGAGCAATAAATAACTAAGGAAAATTTCTCATGAGATTATTCTCAACAGGTATATTTATTATATATTAATAAATGTTGGTGAGGTACACACTATCATAACATAAAAATTTAAATTGTAAACCGATGACTTATAATTAATAAAGAATGTACATTGAGTCCTAGTCTTCATCTCTAATGTTTCTGATGTGTGAGTAATTTTTTCCATTTTAATACAATATTTTTTTTATCTTTCAGATACCTGGTAAAAGCGTGGCATCAAGCTCAAAGCGGATCTGTTATGACTCCTACTGTCAATTATTTCACAAAAGTCGTAAAAAAACAGTATCCCAGGTGGACCACCTCTCTTGATGGTATACTACAAGCTTTTCAAATCATAGCTGCTGGGTAAGTAAATTAAGATTTATTGTTATTATATTACACTTTTTGAGGTCTATTATAAATGGCAGTTTGAAGTCATTTGTCAATTTTTTTTAATACTCTAGAAAGGTGGCTACTAGTGCTGACAATATTGCTAAACGAGTTAAGAAAGGAATGAGTCATGAAGATGCATGGAACATGACTTCAGTTCAACTAGTTGGTGCTGCTGAGGTATGTTTTGTAAATTTCCTGATTTATTGTAATTTTTTTTGCTTATCAATATATTATGTTTGTATAGTTTAATAATATTTTTCAAATGTTATCACTGTGTCCGCACTAAATTTCGCATACAAAAAATACATAATATATAGAACACTACTGCTAAAACGTGTAAATGGACTGTAGTGTTAATATATTTATGACTATACGTAAATGATGAAGCTGTTCATGGTGACAGTAATTTATAGCCGTTGTTGATATGTTATCCTTTTTGGAATTGTCTTCTTGCCTGTTATATGTTCACAGTCATAAGAAAATATTGTTGCAAATTATGTCTTGAGGAAGGTCCATGGAATTATCTCGAAAGGAAAGGGTAACTCTTAAAAACGTTTAAAGTCTTTTTCTAGAACATAATCTGATTTGTCACCCTCCATCGATCGGTTGGAACTATGTGATGTAGGACAGCGGGTTCAAATGAAATAAATATGTCAAAATTCACATATTGTTTTTTTAGATTTATAAGTTCAGTGCAAAAAGGTCTTAGGTATAAAAAGTGTAAACCCATCCATATTTCTTTTTAAACGACTCTTCAAACGATACAATATAATATATTTTACTTTTTGTATGTGAATGCCACCGTTTTGTCAAAACTTTTTTTGAGCATTTTTCAGTTAGTATCATTTATATAAGGATACAACATAAGGTCATAAAACGTGTATATTGTCTGGATTAGCAGTGTTATTGTATGAATCATTAAGTCTTTCTGTAAATATTTATTCAACATCTTGTAATACTTTTTTTTTGCTTATACCATGTTTGCTCCCAAAGTGGAGTATATGGATCTCCACAATGTGAAGACGTCTTGGCAGACTATTTTTAGGTTAGCGTAATTGGTAGCGTGCGCGCCTAGCAATCTGGGGAATTTGAGTTCAATTCCCCATCCGTTGCATTTTAAAAATCCGAAAATACAGGACTGGATGCCCATTAGGTAGAGCAATTGTCTGACAAACCATTCCTGTAAAAAAAATTATAACTTAAAAATAATATACAAGATAATGAAAAAAATACCTTTCATCACATCCTCATTACATATCTGTTATTATTATGGACTATTGCTAATATTATCAGTATTATAAAATAAATTTAAAATTTAAAGATTAAAATGAAATATACACTATTATAAATGACTCTGAAGAATCAAACGAGAAATTCCGCCGCATTGGCAGCGTTCTGCGAAAACTGCAATGTTTCCATAAGTTCATCTACCTTTTGACAGTTTGAGAAAAATTATCATAGTTGACAATGCATCTTATTTTAGGCTCACTGCAGGAGTATGGTGATTGAAAAGTTCAGCGAACAGATGCATATAATGTCATCTAAGGTGTCAGCTTCTCTGAGAGAGGTTCTATTAATTTTTGTGGACTTATATGCTGTTTACTGGGCACTCAGATGCTCTGGAGATTTATTAAGGGTAAGTTTTCGATGTAGTTTCGTAAAAATTTCAGTATTAATTGTAATTACCATCTATTGTAAATAATCTTCTTCAATGGCGCTAACTGCCCAGCCATGTAGCCCATATATATCTCTGCGCTCCTAATATCCAAATCAGTTGGTATGTTATTATTGTTCTCGTTTGTGACTTGTGAGTATCATCCGTACTAAAGGAATTTATAGTGTGGTATCTGGGAGGCCTTCTTATAAAATGTATACTCTTTAATATTATTGGGTAGATCGGAATTATAAAGCCGCCTCACCATATGACAATGTAGACGAGTGAATCTTGGAAAAAAATATGTTGGTCACGTGTGCATGTATAAAAAATATTTTATTATTTTAGTTCACCACAATATCCCAAAAAGGAATAGATGAATTACAAAG
This sequence comes from Rhyacophila evoluta, assembly GCA_022683975.1. NCBI lineage: Eukaryota > Metazoa > Arthropoda > Insecta > Trichoptera > Rhyacophilidae > Rhyacophila > Rhyacophila evoluta. The sequence goes on from JAGVSQ010007705.1 coordinate 9,747, forward strand.
TTGGTTAGAGGAACTGCTTGCTAAAATTAGACCAAATGCAGTGGGAATAGTGGATGGATTTGACATATGTGATGAGGTAAATACTGATTATTTATTCTATACAAAATTTAATACGTCAACCAACCAACAGTTAACTTAGAGTCGCCTGGTGGCCTACAAAGCAGTTTGAAAATGTCAAATCTCGGTTTCCATAATGATTAATATTTCAAGCCATCAAAATTCTAGCTATGCTGCTGTAGAACTATTAGAATATACTTGAGTTTCTATCTTTTATTTTTGTGTGTATTTTGTATTCATGGAATGTAAGAATGATTTTTCATTAAAATCTACATGTTTATTTAGATGTTAATTACTGGAAAATCATTAGGCTTTGTGTCAAAGCATTGAAGTACTGGCGATTGATGTTTTAACAAATTTCAAATATATTCAATTATTTTTTTTTGTTCTTTGTGGACATTTTAGACCTAAGAGAGGAAAAAAAAAACATAAAATTTAAATTTTTTCATCCAGATAGTGTTTGGCAGATGATTAGTTACCTTTAATATGTAGGTAAAACCAATGTTTTCCATTTTTAGATATTGTCTTCCACACTGGGTTCATATGATGGAAGGGTATATGAAAGATTAATGGAAGAAGCTGAGAGGAGTCCATTAAATGCTGAACCTGTGAATAAATCATTCCACTTGTACTTGAAGCCTTTAATGAGGTCACAGCTTTAGATTAAACAAATGCTCACGGATATGTACTTTAAATTGTAAAAAGGAATATATTTCTTATTGAATGGGTTTAAGATTTGGGTATTATTATTTTTTAAGTAATAAGTCACTTCTTTTGAATGATATAAATATTATAAATGAATTTTTATACCTATTGTAATTGTATAATTTTGTTGTTTTATATTTATTATAAATACATGATTGTTAATAGTGTTAAATGTTAAATGAATAGTGATTGTTATATACCTAAACCTCTTTTTACGAGAATTGGAATATCACATTTTATATGTGACCAATCTAAGTTATCTAAGTCTAAGTTAGAAAAAAATCTATAATTTAATAAAATTTTAACATATGTTAAACCTCATCCTGCCGAATTCCCCGATATGATAAATTGGTGCAGAACAATTTGATCTTACGTCACAAGTGCTGTAAGCTTGTGCAGTAAGTTGTCTAGTAATTTAGCCAATTATTTTACTCGACATGATCTAAATGAAGAATGTGTTGGGAAGTTCATGTGAGCCTAATCTGATGATGCCTTCATACAAATAATTATATCGTAACCTATCTAAAGCATCAACATAGCAATTATTAACTGAGTTCATCCCTAACTACTGAAACAAACCTAAAACTGTAAGATATGATAAGAATTCCACAAGCTGAGGCGGAAGTCAATGATGATAATATGATATCTAGTAGTTCTACTGATATAACAGATTTACAGAAATGAAAGCTTTCACGTTTATTGTCAGAAACTGATAATCGAATAAAATATATTTTTTATTGAATCATTGTCAAATAACTGAAAAGAATGTTTTCTATTAAAATTCATTTTAGTATATTAATAACTACAGTGAAACCCCGTTTTTACGTTTTTGAAGGGACTGATAAAATAAATGTAATTAGAGGGAAAACGTAGATTTGAGGTTGGAATTTTTTTTATTTAGATAATCACACAAATTGGTTTGTTACATATTTTTGTGCTAGTTTACAGCTCTTTTGATCTTACAAAACGATAAAAAAGTTTCTTCTTGTATGTTTTCAATGCTAGTAAAGTAGCTTTTAAGGCCATTGATATGCCTCATAGAATCTTTTTTTGTTGGAATTGGATGGATTAAGTTTATTTCTTTGTCACCAGATAATTTTTTATCAGATAAGTTTTCATGGTTGTGATTGTCCATTATATCATCGATATCCATAGCAGATGTCATCACGTTAATGTTGAGGTCCATGTAATTTTGTTTCAGTAGAGGTTTGTTCCCAGCCATCGCCGGAATTGTGCGCTGTAATGGCTTTTACTACTGTTTCTGGCCTGGGCCCGCCGAGGTTCTCAGTACCAGATCTTCTATTTCATCTTCTTGTTCCTTAAAGCTTCCAGCTTTTCAAAAACATTTTTTTATCATTAATTCCTTAATTTCACCCTATGCTTTAACAGTGCGGAAAATTGAAACGTAAAAGCGGATACTAAATGTACCAAAATAAAATGAGATTGTAAAAATTTTACCCAAACAGCGGGAAAACGTGAATTCCGGGCACAAAAATGGGATTTAATAGTATATACTAAACCCAAACACAGTTCCACCCATTGCAAAAGAAATATTTCGGAAGGCATTACAAGCATTATATGTTTATAGTGTTTTTAATGTTCATAAAACGTAGTGTTTCTATTCATTGTAATCTTTTTTTTTTACTATTTTTGCACATATAGCGACATCCTTTTTAATCATTTCCATATCTATTTTTAATATACAATGCTAGTGTTAAGTGTTAGTGAAATGAGTGGATAAAACTATAATAAATTTTAAACAATACTTTCCAAGGTTTAACAAGTTTTCTGATAACTTACTATATTCCATAATGTATTCCAACATTTTTGATTCAGAATTAGGCTAAGGCTACGATAGATGCCATGGCGGCAGAGAAAGTGGGCAAATCATTCACCTATTTATAGCTATTTCACATCACTGTTGCTGACGCTCTACTGCCGTGGCATCTTTCATATCTTCAGCCTTATATTTAAACATCTAGAGAATGGATAATTCATTTATATAAAATAATTACTATAAAACTAATCTTTCCGTTTGTTGGGTATGAGAAAGTATTATATGACAAGAAACTGTATTGACATGGATTTTTCTCCTATAATAGCAGTTTAGAGATTAAAAGAAATTGTTCAATATTTCAAATATTGCTTATATTCTTTGTAATTAACAGTATTCATTTGACATTTTATAAAGTGCAATATTTTCATATAAAAATAAAATGGTGTGCCGAAATTAAAGGCTGTGCAAAATCATATTTTATACAATGTAACTTTATAATAAAATTGAATATTTGACAATTGTTTTTTTTTTTTATTTATTTTCATTACCGCTAGTTGCAGTTGCCAGCAGTAAGTTATAGATATTTTCTATATACTGGACCTGGTTACCGCTTGCACTTCAGTTTGAACAAAATAACCGATTATATTTTGATATAGTAACATCATCGGAATGATAAGAGATTTCCTATCCGTCACTTATGTTCAGCTGAATGCAGAATTAATATAAATGAATGAAAGAATTTTGTTGGGTGTAAAGGAGTATTTATTTACAGAATCGGCAATTACAGTAAATACTATTCTAGGCTACAGCTTTAACTGCTTACAATTAAAAACATCTAAATTACAATATTTTCTTAACAAAACATTGCGCAGACATTTTCTACATTTTATATCTAATAAATATAAAATGCACTAAATTTAAAGTTTATGTTTTCGTGATGGCGTACTAAAGTTTTATATTTTATTAGGATAACATAAAATAATATGAAATCGTGAACATTGAAAGTATATCGAGAGAAGCACAAATAAAAAAAAACATAATTACATTTTGAAAATGGCAACAATAGTGTTTTTCTCTTATAAATTGTCTACAAGTAGATTTCTTAAAATTTAAAAAAACGGACGAAACATACACACACCGATTTATCATACATAAGTTAAAGGTTTAACTAGTGAAGAATTATACAGAGCTATTAGTTTATTAGGCGATCAATCCTAATGGCACACCATCCACAAAGTCAAATAATAAAATTAATTTAGTCTGTCCAAATAATAATTAATTACAGTGGAAATGTGACACTAGGATGGCTATTTAATTTAGATTTGTTCATACTTTCCTCTTCCATACGGGGCTGGGGTCACAATTCTAACATAAAACATTATGTTTACATTTTCATAATTATTATGACCTACAACTGTATTCTAAAATTGTTACAGCATGAAGTCAATATAAATTGAGTGATAAGTTCGTCATATAAAATTTATCATCTTATGTCAATCCCAAAATACTCCAGGGAATGTGCGTAGAATGTTTAAATTGCAAAATATAATAAGAATTCTCATTTATATGGGTCGCAGATATATTTTGATAATCAAATAAAAATGAAAGAAAATGTGATGGAATGTTCTTGTCTCTCATTCCGAAATAATATAAAAAGGTAAATGAAAACATAATATTCGCACAATAATGAACAAATCAGATAATATAATATAATATAATATACTAAACATAAATGTCACCAATGCCTTTTAAATCTCTGATCCTTAATATTATCAGAACTTAATGCTTAAACTTACTTATTTTGAAATAAATAATTTTGTAATTGTGAAGAGTCAATCATAGAATAAAAACTGTAAGTTTATAGAAAAATGAGAATGTAGAAGATTAGAATAAATTGAAAATACAAAACTCCAGGTTAAATAGAATTTACATTGAAAGATATGACGAGAACGTCTCAAAGGACTTGTTAATCTAACAAAATCGTTTCGTTTCCTAATTGGTCATGTCAAAACAAGCGGATGGAGAGAGGCCACGCCGTCGGGAACCTCGGTGGCAGAAGACGATCTCCGGGTTTCCATTCGGCGGGTTTCGTCAATTCATCAATCAATTAAGGAATCACTGCAACTTTATAATTTTATTATCAACAGAGTCTTTGAATTCGCGCAGCACATTACGAACGTGAAATTGAGATGGCACACGGACACATAAATATTATTTTCTCGTTTCGTATCTTTGGTTCTCGCGATTTACTATTCGCTCATTTGATAAATTTGAGAGTTCAGTTCGTCATTGCTTATTTTTTACGTATAGCATCTTCGGCGAATAAATGTTAGATTAGAAGTGGCCCGAGGGTAGAGCGAAACGGTCTCAGGCGTAAAACTCGCGATTGTTGTGCCCTTTGGCATACGAGTTGGCTGTCGGTGACCTTTTCGGCTCATCCAACGCGTAAGAACCTTCGTCCTTCTTACGCATTCGATACACAATAAACATCACCACTAAGATGGCACACAGTAGACCCACAACCGCTCCGCCGATGACCGCTGAAAACAACACAGTATTAGTAGGTACTAAATTATATATTTGACATGATCATGTTGCCCCGTGCAATTCAAATTCGATAGTTAACACATTTACGGAATTATTAGCAAATTCTGCCTGTTCTATTTTACCCACAGAGTAATGATAAAGTTTAGTTACCATGCGTTATGCAGATCAGTGCTTCCCAAATTAGGGGCCGCGAAAATATTCAGTACAAAGTACAAATATACATT
>JAGVSQ010007706.1:0-15056 GCA_022683975.1 Rhyacophila evoluta
CTAGCAATCCGGAGAATGCGGGTTCGAATCCCCATCTGTCGGATTTTTAAAATCCACTGGTTGTCTATTGGTTTGAGTAATTGTCTGACAAACGATTGTCGTGAAAAAATAATCTGTCAAGACGTCTTTACATTGCGGAGATCGATTTACTAAATTTTCGGAGTAGATTTCTTCATAATGTTTAGATCCATATGTTCCACTTTGAAAGGAATATGGTATAAAAAATAATTATTTACAGCTATTTTTATATACAAAAAAACATTATCACTAAACATACTACCATTGATATTAATTTATAGAGCAAGGTCTTGGCGTTTGATTGAAAGCTATAACTTCCATTTTTACTCCAATGACATGTTACACTGTCTATGGCTGGAGTGTATCATTTGATGAAAAGCTACAACTGCCATTTTCGTCCCATTTTCTAAGTGGTCCGTGACTTCTCGGGCGCATATCACCTCTTTCCACATGCGGCGGTGAATAGGAGATCGTGGCGAAAGGTCGAGAGTTCACCCGGGCATTTAAAATGCAACGCCGTCCCAAGGGAACTCATTTTATTTTAATTTATTTTATTCACAAGCGGTTCCTGGCGAAGCAGGTTTCTACTTTTTAATTAATCATTTAGATCAAAAGTATCATTGTAGCTGGGAAAATGTTTCAATTGAATTGCAACCATTTAAATCGAAAAGCACAATCCCCCAATTTTGACACCAATAGTAGAACAGCAAACCATTCTGTGTAAACATTTTAAATTGTATTTTCTATGATTGTCTTTTGGTATTCTGCCATTTAGAGACAACTAAATCAAGAATATGTAAGATAATTTATTCGCCTACCATTGAATAATAAAAAATATATAAAAAGAAAATAATCACTTTCGTTTAAAGCGGCGTATACAGATTGTCGCAGTATAATTTCCAAACTATAATATTCGCTTTAATCGGTTGTAAGTCGTTCACAGGGGCCTTTGAATCCATATCCCATATCCAAATTAATATCAAATAACACGTAGATTTTAACTTTCACATGCGCTACGTATTAAATTATTGTACTACTCAAACGCGGATGACAATATTAAATAAGTATATATGTACCATTACAGGTCGACCGATGGTCAAATTCGGAATTAATGTCACCGCCAAACAAAATTTAGAAAATCAATTATCCACATTGCTTTCATACAATATATGACTTAATTAATAAGGATAATTAGAATTGTATACCTACTTGATAAATATACGTCATCTCGTAGAAGCCACTTCTGTTTACTGGTACCCAAGGTATTGTTCCTATCGGTGGATGCATGACGAGCGCGAAGGGCTCTGAAGATAACATCGGCCTCAGCATCAGCAATGAGCTGACAGTCACCAACTGTATAGAGTGACAATAATATATCCACATGCCCTTCTTTGCGCTTCTATCCAGGAGCCGTTTCTTTTTATCCTCTCCTACAATCCAGCTGGGGAAAACGTCGGTGATATAGGAAACTAACTTCTTCAATTCTTGCCTATGGTTTATTAACAGGTAAATTCTGAAAAAAAGGAAAACTTGTTATAAATAGTAAAACAGAGTCATTAGTAATTAGTGATTTTGTATTCCGATATTTTTACCAATACCGCCTATAAGAAAATTGTTTTACTGATCAAAAAATACTCTTTTTATCGATATATTGAATATTTTATCTTACGTAATACATAAAATCAAGCCTTATCTATCCCTTAAATAAGCATTCCCTCTTGCCTGTAAGCTGTGATACTGTGAGTTTGCGCGAACGTCAGCATCTCCACATCCCGGGAAGAATGGAACTCCCATTCGATAATTTTACTGATGAAAAACACCATGTCGGTAAGGTAGCTCGGCAGGAGTAATACCATTATGATTGAATGCCTGATGTCCATCTTCCAGCCTTCTTTGATGGACAGAATCCCGAACAGATTAAGGAGTTGCCATATTTTTTTTAATCGAGGGTCTCCTGCGGTCTTTTGGTCGGGCGTAAATATTCTTTTCATACGCGTTATTATATTACCTGTTATTTTTGGCATAGTGTGGTCCATATTCTATACAAAATAGGCTAAAATTTTAGTATTTCATATATTCACTAAAATAAACTAGATTTATTAGATATTCAAGAATATTTTTGTAAAACATCAAATTGTATACAACAGAAAAATATTTTTTTGCGCATCTAAATATTATATTTATATAAGCATATAATTTATATTTTCGCGCCAATATAAATTCTATAGAATGCTGATTTAAAATTTTGTTAAGATGGTTGTAATCTAGGTCCTGCATTTAATTAACAAAATATATATAATAAGCTATTGACTCAATAAATTTAAGAATTATACACGCTTTTCTGCGATAGGTAAATTTTAATTCACAAAATAAACAACCTAATAAACTGAAATTTCATATATCAATACTCTGGACATCCACACTTACGCGTAACTTTGAACAGATTATATTCTACTTGAAATTATAGCTGATTTTTCATTCGATATCAATTACTGCTGGAAATAGGAAAAAGTGACACTTTGTAACAACGTAATCTTTACTCGACAGCAAATACAAAGCTTAAGTCTACAAGTGAGTAAGCCGAAATTAATACAATACATTTAATAAAATTATTTAGAAATGATTTATTTCCTTTTAACAGTCTAAAACATTCGAATACATGTTAATGGTAATAACTTGTATTGATATTTGCGTAACAATATTGTATCCAAAAAAATCTTGTTAACTATATGAATCGCATTACATTTAATTTGTTTAATTGATAAATGTTTGATGACAATTTAAATTCATATTTAAAATTTACAAATTTATTCCTTACACTATCCCTGTGAACGTATACAATGGACTTGTAAATCTCTCGCCCAAACTATCTTTTTATACCATCACCGACATATATCAAATTGCTCCAGATATTCAATAATTAATCTTTAACCCTTTAATTGGGAATGATGATTATATTGATGTTGTATATTATTTTAAATATACCTCGAGTACCGCTGTTTTAAAATACTTCTATAATTACTTGTAAAGTGTGGATAATTTGAGACCTCTTTGTATTTTGACCAACTCTATGCGGAGACGGCTTGTAATTAGTTTGCCCACATGAAAGGGAACGTAGAAATTATAATAGGAAAAATGTATTTCAATTTAAAATACAATAGATATTGGTTATAAGTATTTATTTTACTTATACAGGGAGTGCATATTTTGTTTTATTTGTATGGCAATAACATTTCGTTTAATCTCTAATCTCTCGTCGAGCTTTACTCAAGAGGCCGGCATTTGTCTTAGGCTTTTGAGGCTCGGCCTTTGAAGACGGTCCACATTGAATACGTCATTTGCATACTCTGAAAAGAAATATATAATGCTAAGTCTTTTATTGTACCCTATACTAGAATACATACTTATATATGATTATATAACATATAACAATCTTTTTTCTATAGTATCTATTATATACTATACGAGTGCCTATCAATATGTTATTTTTAGACACTATCAGTAAGAGAATTAAAAATAATTTTCCGAAGTATTTCATTAAATATCTATAATATACAACATAAAATATTCTGTCACAAAAACAGTATATTTTACAGTAGCGCTGTGAAATTTTTACTTGTCACTTTGGCTGCCATTTCTAGTTCAATTGTGTAAATTTTCAAGTTTATTTTAATATTAAAATTCAATTTGCTTAATTCTTAGATAAATTAGTTGCAGAGCTATTAATATATATTTCGGAATGTTATTTCACGGTTTTAATGTTAACTATATATCGTTGAAAGTTTCGTCGATATATTTCATATTAGGGTTGGTCCAATTATTTTGTCTTATAAAAATACCAAAACACGAAACTAAGATCTCAAATAGTGATCCATATAATGCAAGTTTACAAAATTTAGATGGCAAATTTCCTCAAACTCCAATATGGACGGAGATTTATAAATATCACATCCATAGAACATCGTGGTATCATATCTATAAAGCCTGGCGAAGTAGAGCAATGCTTTAAAAATCTTCCTATCATATATCAGTAACATTGTATATAAAAAAAAATATTCAACACATTTCTATTTCAGCTAAATTTGATAGTACGTAATAAAATACGAAAACTATAACAAAACGTCATTTTAGCAAAATCATGGTCACATCATTGTGTGTAGAAAAGAACTCATTGTCATAATGTATCAGTTACCATCGCAGCGCTACAGGGTGGGTTGTCCTGATATTCTATAGTTCTCTATTTCTCGCAAGGATTTCTCATATTTTTCCACTTCATTCAATCGCCGAAGCGGTAGACTATTTCATACTGGCTAAGTTAAAGGACTTTTCAACTGAACTATTGTATATCAGACTGAGAACTGGACAAAACATCTAATCTAGCGTCTAGTTTCTAGTCAATCGAAGATACTCCATCTCGGTAAATTTAGCAACAAAATGCAGTCCATGTAAATTTATCCAATTTAAAATTGGATCAACTTCTAATTCTAAGTATTTATCAAATATTGACACGTATGACTTAAGACATGGATATATAATACAGTACACTAAAAATAAGATAACTTCTTACTTTGGAGTACATTTCTATCGTGAGAGGTCCGAAGATCCCTGCCTCAAGAGTAAAAGGCTTCTGACACCTCTGCATTATCTGCAGAAGAACTTTCTTGTGCTCATTGCTTAGCTTCTGCCAGGGGCTACAGTAAAGACGCTGGCACAATGATGTGCTCTAAAAATATAACACCGTAATGTACAATGATCATATAGCTTTGTGCTTTTAAAATGTTTTTTTCACTTCATATTTTGAGTACAAACACAACCGAAAAAAATGGCTTTAAAAAGTAAGGAAAGCATAAACATTGATTTTTTCAACAGTTCATTTAGTAACTACCTAACGTGCCCTCCATCCACCCGCCCCGTCCTTACACCTGGTCTTAATCAGGCGTATCCCGGAGCTCTGAAATCGAGAATCAATCTACTTTATTTAACGGGAATGTCTCGGGAGTAAATATAAATTACCCAACACCTCGGTTGGTAAGAAATATAATGATAAAAAAGCTAATTGGAAAAAATATTAAGACTATTTAGTCAAGCAATTTATTTGAAGAGATCACATGCTCGCCGTATGACGCCGCAAACTTTTTGAAAGCAATGAAATTTGCCCTTGTGCCAACCAAGTCGGATGGCCCGATGGGTCCAACAGCTGGTTGGACCGAGTCGAGTAACTCTTCGCGTTCCGTACACATTCTTGAACATTCCCACAGAATGTGATTAGCATCCTGTTCTGGACAGCCACAAAGACATGTTGCTAATAACATAATATAAAAATAATAATCAATGAAGCTATACAATATAACCTTACTTCACGATGAATAGCATTATGTCACTGCACTCACAATTATTGAAGTGAAATACAAAATGCAAAACGCAGTCACATTGGTATAATTTGTTAGATCAATAAAGTTTATATATTATGCGTTTTAATTTTGAAACGGCGATAAATAAATTTAAAGTTTATGACCCGTTGTTGGGTGATTTTTTTATTGATGACAATTTATTGATCGGGGGAAAATTTTTATTTAAAATTTCGGAAAATAGTACGATACTTTCTAAAAATTTGATATAAATATGATTAGTTATATTAGAAAAATCTATAAGTTATTTCATTGTTATATTCCGAACTCTATAAAATATTTAATAGAAATGTTTTTAATCAATTATTCGATCTAAATCGACAGTATTACTGTATAATAATAAAATCTAATATCGTTAGTAAATATCAGTAACTTTAATCATTTAATAATAAATGAATATGTTGCTTATTGATATATTCAGAATGTGATAGTAAAATATCTAAAATCCAGAATGAAAATTCCTTTGTTATTATTATCTGATTTATTACATTTCCGGCACTGTAATGTTTACGTATTTCTCAACGTTGACCAATACCTTGAACAGATTTTTATGGTTGTATTTTATGTGTGATTAACAAGTCGGTTCTTCGTATTAGAGGGGATTATTCATTCATTTTAAATCAATAAAAACAAAAAACATAATTAAACAGACAAACTGGCTAGACGGTAGACTATGGTTTACATGCAGGAGATCTTATATACGTATTTGATACTGTGTATAAATAATATAAAATGCACCTGTTTACTTTTTAGTGTAACTGGGAATCAATGAAATTAATGTGTTGATATATCTGCACTTCTGACAGCTATTTTTTTAAATTTATCTTAGATTAGATTTGTTCACATTTGCTTTCAATTAGCCGGTACAATTTTAAAATGGTGAATTCAATTTATTCATTGAAGTTACAGTAATAATAATAATATAACATATTATAAAGATATGTATATCGTACATTTCAACCACTCCAAACCAGGAACGTAGAAAGCGATAACTTATTTAGAAAAATTGATTTTTACAAGAGCTAGTTGCCAGCATATGGTTTAATTAATGAAGATAGCAAGTCTGTGATTTTTTCATTTATCTGAGGTACTTAATTGCGATTCTATTAGTTTTTAAGTGCTCGCCCTCACCAAGAAGACATATTATAATATACAATTGTATACAAAAGTAATCCAGAATAACCAGTAGAAGTATTGTATATCTCTAAAACTGAAAATTTTAAAATGTTACTGAGTAATTACTGAGTGAATTGATAAAAAATTCATGCATCTCTTCTAAAATACAGAAATATAATATTTTTCCTAAGTAATGTACCCATTTAAAAAATATGTCCATATTTCTCACGGACACTGACAATCAGTGATCCTTTATGATCTCTTAATAAAGACTTCATGTACGTAAGTCGTGTTACGTGAAACGGTTATGACACTTTTACGCTACCCATACACCTAAAGTCCGCCTGCAGTCCGGGGACTATCAGTCCAGGACGATGATTAGTATTCATGCACGCTAGTCACTATACAGTCCGTGTCAACAGTTGTGTACTGTCAGTCTGATCGATAGGCTCATGTTACATGTCATTCTCGCCTTGCATGCTGCCTCAATCATAATCATCACCTTGGAATGAGTGTCCTCGGACTCCAGGCGAACTGTATATGTATGGGCACCATTAGTGTTTTTGAGGAAATTTTAACACGTGCCCAAACCCGGTCCAACGATAAATCAAACAGAATCAGTATGCGTCCACTTTCTACTAAATGAATATCTCTTCTAGGGTAAATCTCACTTCACTCGTTTCTGACTACATATTCCCCCTTAACTATTTCATCTACACAACGATCGACGCATCCCTAAATATAAATTATATACAGAGTTCAGATCAACAATTCAATGTTTGAAAAACTTACAACTGGGTATCTTCAAATTATCGAAGTACCCAATTAGCTTTTGTATATTTAGGATATTATAAAAAAAAAAATCAGAAAAATAAATCTAAAACTTGTCTTAGTTTCAAAATAATCCTTTTTCGCAAAATTTTTAAATGCCCAACTAAGAATCATTTATTTCTCGAAATCTCCAAATAACGCAGGAAAAGTAAGATGTTTATGGTAAAACAGGATTCAAAGCATCGAAAAGTATAATATAAGATAATTTACATTTTATGACAATTTCTGTATCAAAATAGTTTCAAATGCCACATATATGCAAAAGTATGCAGTAAAGGGTTCAAACATCATGTAGTTCTTGAATACAACTAAATAAGTCATTTTGTATAACAACTATCATTTATACCAAATATCAAATAGTAATTCATTGATTTACAATAGCATAATAATATAATAAACATTTTTTATATTTAACAAACTTTTAATTATATTTTGAGTACAAAGTTTTTTGTCAATGATACAATATTACATTCATAAGAAAATTACTACAGTAACACATAATTAACAATTTCAACAAAAGCTATGTATTATATTATCCAAACTTGTGTAATTATAAGGCGTAATAGTTGGGTAAACCTTGAAATAATCCATATATTAGTTTGACCTTCAACAGCCACGCACCATACTTCGAAGTGCTTAATCAATGTATCCACGTGGATTGAAAACGCGACAATTTCTATAAAAGATATTTGAACGCAGCACAACTTAATTTTCCACATAATAATTTTATCAAACTAAAATAATGATTAAACTTCCATCTCTTTTGAATTCTTTCTAAGCGATGTTTTATTCAGTAGGAAATTAGCAGTGTTCCACAAAAAGAAAATTCCATAAATAGATAAACACATTACCATATTGCATAAACAAAATATAACTTGAAAGAATAATGTATCATTAAAATGTTATTTTTATTTCCATAATTAATTTCAAGACGAATGTGTCTTTAAAATTAACCATTCATTTGGAATTATATTTTTTTGTATTATTTTTAAGAACTGTTTTAAAGATTACTATTTTTTTTCCAGTTGGGACACATAATTTAGTTTTTTTTAATCAAAAACTTCATGAAAATAAGGGTGAGTTCTTCTTATTAAAATAATGGTTAGTAGGAATCAATTACGATTTAAATTGTTATTTTTGTTTATTTGTAAGTATTTTTAACAAACAAAAAGTTTATTGTATAATATTCAATAGAATTTACTACCTATTATATACTGGATAGTGAGTAATTGAGTACTTTATTTTAGATCATATGTGTTGTTGCTGTTTTTTTTTTGTTAACATACTCTATCCAAACTAACGATAAGAGTAAGATAATCAATTTTGTAAATCCTTACTATAAAATTATTACTAGATAAATAGAAAAAAAATAATATAATATTGATATTATTACAAAGGTCAGTCTCTTTTAACAAACCTTATAACCGGTATTAGAACCTCGAATGTTATTAGCTGGAAGCCATATTTCGTTGAATATATCCACTTTCTTCGTAACAATAATATCATAAAGAGTTATAGACTCATGACGTCTATTCTGGTAAGCAAAATTAACCACACAAATAATGAACTCCTGCCATTAATTTGAGATTGTTCTATCGTAATTCGGTCGTCTTTTTATAGTAAAAAAACGAATATAAAAATACGAGATTCTAAATTATAATATATATATTATACTTTTTAAGCTTTGGTGCCCCATTCAAGTCATATCAGTTTATTGTATTATATGATAATAATACGACTCATACGTAACATTATTCTTATTATTAACCATTGAAATACTTTATGATTGGTTTTAATGTTGTATTATATAATCTGTAACTCCTTAAATATAACGTGGAAAAGATTAATAATTTTATTTGTTACATTATTATGAAACACCCACATTTTTTGGTTAGTTAAACAACAAAGATAACTACAAAGAAGATGTTATTCTTAAAATCCTGGCAGACAATTTCATTTCCTTGAAATGTTTGCGTTTTCGAGTAAATAGGAAGGTATCTTTTATCAGCAGTTCTCATTCTCAGTTAAGACATTCTCTTTGTCCATTAACATGGCCAGGGTATTAGTTTCTAAAATTCACACTCAAGTTCCGGGAGGTCTTCCCAGGTAAATGAACTGCAAACTTATCCGTGTACCTTCCAAGAAAATGTGCAGATCTTAATTGTGTCATCAATGTTACATATTATAATTTAAAATTAAAATAACAGTACCACATGGTATTTTTATAATAATAGTTTCGTCATTTAGATGTACTATAGTGGATACTACATAATATAAGCCGAAAACTGATATTAAACCTGCTTACATATCAACGAAATTCCATACATTTATATATAATTGTATACGTGAATGTTTGTTTGTTTGTTCGCCATGCATTTGGACGGAGTACGTGCCAATGAAGTCAAACTTTCCAGGAATACTCATCTCATTCAGGAGAAGGTTGTGGGCTACCCCGAAAATTATAAGTCCTTCCGCTTTCTAAAATACCCCCTCGGTTTTGTCACACATGTAATATTATGTGCCTCAGCCAGTTATATAATAACATTAACATTACAGTGTAGAAATGCGATGAGTTTTGTTATATTATGATAAAACCGTTATTATGTTTTGTTTATCGTAGATTTTTTTGCTGATATTTCAGCTACATGCTGTTAGGCTGTATATCCATAATGTAAAGAATTATCTTCACAAATTATTTTTAACATATTAAACATAATCATTATGAAATTATCAATACGTTAAAATCATTAGTTAATTTTTATGTAGCTACCGAACTAAAAGTTATCTCCGTCCTTTTCAAAGTCTACAAATCTGCATTGCTGATGATAAACTTAACATTAGCATTTTTATTTTTCGTATTCGATCCAACATATGGATAACACATGGTGTCTTTAAAACTCTGTCACTAGAAAATAAATAAAAGATAATTTGCTTTTTATATTATTTTAAAACGTGACCTAAGTTGTATAATATATGGATTTCACATCGGCTTAAAACTTTGATAAAGACACCGAAATCAAAAAAGCCAAAATACCCATTGACAAAATTGAATTAAAAAAAAAAATTAAGTTAGATTTCTACCAAATATTTCAATAATATTCTTAATATTTATTCTTCATCCTATTCAATTTTAAATATTGACATATTACAAAATTCGATATATATTTGATCTGTTTTATTACTTCGGTTGATAAAGTTTACTAAATGTTCCGTGAAATCGATTATTTACTATTAAGTAACGTGTTACCTACCACAAAATCGATTTTCCTTTATTGAAGCATATTATTTGCCTGTCAAAACTTTGATAATATCCGTTGTGTAGTTACAAAACCCTCACCATACTTTCGTCACTCATCATTTTAAACATGTATAGATTTAGAACGTGTCAAAAGTATCAATATTAAAATCTATAGCGTTTTACAATATGAACTAAAATATTTAAAACACTGACCTTTGAAATCATTATTTTTTCAATACGCTAGCAAAGTGCTTCGCAACCTTTTGTCTTCCGCGACACACTAACGTTTTCTTCAAAACTTCACGGAACACCGCAAGAAAAAAAAAGTGCGTACACGAAGATTAGATTAACACTTGAATGCTACTAAAGTGGTGGCACTTATGATGTAATGCATCAGTGTCATTTACAATACTGTTAACATTAATCCATAATAATAAATGATATACTTACCATAATCGGTGTGTTTTACTAGCAATAAAAGATATTTTCATTATTTTGGAATAACATCAAAATATATTTGTAACATGCCAATGCTCTTATTGTTTAGGAACTGCACCTTCAACTCGAAATATGATTCAAACTTCTAGTACGTTTTTTCGGCTAGTTGAATTTTATCTATTCATGTTCTTCTCAGTACTTTCGAAAATTTATTTTGTTAATCCATGCAATGCCAAATACACATGAAAAGCATAGCAACTCTGAAAATCTCAATCTTGTTATGACTTTTAAGTTGTATTCTGGTGTAAATATGATATAAACAGAAAAGTACTTTGAGCTGCCAAATTCTACCATAGTTGCGAAATAATAGCAAGTAAAAATATGTTATATTATGGGCAAATTATTTAATTTTTTTTTCTTCAATTGGAGAAATGCGGCACACTACTATCTGGTGGCACAGTGGTTGTGTAGCACTATACTAACGTATCACTAGTCAAGAAGTTTTACAAACTAGAAAAACTTTAGCTCAACTTTAAGGTAAGCTGTCTAGAACACAAAATTTTAATGCAACTGTAAATTTAGCCAAAAGTGAACAGTAATAGAAAATTAAACTGGCGTTTTCTTTTTGCTTGATAGCTTTATTGGCGGAAAAAGAATTTATTCTATCTTAGAACAAAATCTTTTTAAATGTTAATAATATGATATTTAATACACAACTATTGACGGACATTTAAGTAAATGTACATTATAAATATCAACGTATAAATATGGCTCACTGATATCATGCCTGCCGTCTTTACAGTGAGAAACTGGTGTACGTTCAATTTACCACTATGACTCATAAATAAACGAAATTAAAGGTTATTCAAAAAAAACTAACAAATAAAATTTGCCCCGATTCTCGGGAAAACTCTTTTCAGAATGAAAATGAATGGCTATCAACAAAACCGATGGTTTCAATACATATTGTATGACACTAATCCATTCCTACTTCTTGCCTTATGAAATACACAGATCCCCGTAATTTGATTTTTTTATAAACGATCATTTGTCATCCAATCATTTATACTTACTGACTTAATAATTCGTGCTTAAACAAATAATTTAGCAGGCAACTACGCCACTCAAAACTTAAGACTTTCGGTTCTGAACTAAATATTATTTACAAACGCACTCTTTAACTTAATCGGCCACCGATGCTTCAAATATTCATTCACATTTTACATTCAAAGTAAAATGATTAATTCTGTATGCTATCATCAATAATCCATAATACATAAAAACAGTTATACAATTTAATGCATACATAGTATTTCAATATACGCTTTTAATTTAATTTGAACAACTTAACAAACAATATCGCCAAAATTGATTTAATGTAAAATAAATCGAAATGTAATCATTTCGTTAAACTTAAATCCTAAAAGCTCTTTGTAGCTATACGTGTTGTTAGTTAATCGATTCGATTTTACGTCTCGTGGGAAATTATTTAAAGTTCACGAAATATTGACGCGTGATATGAAAACAATTGAAACTGTTTTAATACGTATGAGCTTAAATATAGTTGAAGTAGTTATACCTCATCATCATGAAAAAATAAATAAGAAAAAATATCTAAAAGTAAAAGTAAAAGAATATGAAATTACATTTTTTTTTTGAAATACCATACGAGACTGAAATATTTAATTAATTCATTTATCATTCATCAGTGTTATAAGAAGAGGGTTTTAAATAATCCATTTTTTCTGTGTTTCGAAAATAAAAATTGTATTCGACTTACACATTTAAACAGTATTGGGTGGACTATTGGATTTATTTATTAGTCTTTCAAAGACATTTTTATAAAATATCATATTGAAATTTCTTATTGTATTGAATTTCTGCAGTATGAACAGTAAACATAAATTTAATGGTTTACAGTGTATCATTAATTAATGGTAATACGTTATAATTACTGTAGTTGTTGTAGCAATTTTGGATCGAATGTTAAATATTCTTGAAATATTGCTGATTTAATACAACTTAGCTTATCGTAGAACCACATC
Organism: Rhyacophila evoluta; assembly: GCA_022683975.1. NCBI lineage: Eukaryota > Metazoa > Arthropoda > Insecta > Trichoptera > Rhyacophilidae > Rhyacophila > Rhyacophila evoluta. Next base: position 13,095 of record JAGVSQ010007706.1, read on the forward strand.
ATGCTAAGGATAACCTATTACTTATTAATGTTATAATAATTAGACCAATGATAGCTGTTTTAGCAATCTCTATTCTGCGCTATCAAAAACAGGATGCAGTATTTCACCTGTTCAGAGACGTCGCCCATTGTTTTAAACAAATAATGCTACTCAAACCGATTCAGGGAATTTATCTAAATGAAAGAGACAGAATCATAACAACGCGTAATGCCATTGTTACAGCGCTCATTTTTTTACTTATACCAATTTAATTTTATTGTGTTCATTGCTAAATAAAAGACATTACTACGCCTTATGTTAAAACAAGAGTTTTCATATAATGAAATCTCTCCAGCCCAATATTAAAACCCCAAGTATAATATATGTATTATTCATAAATGAAATACTTTGAATAATCTGTCTGCATTCATTTAATATTTGCAATACGTATCAGTAAATACACAAATAATAATAAATAATTGTTATAGAGAAGAATGCTATTTTGTTTTAATTGCAGCTTACATATTTGGTCATGGAACCTGCAAAAGGTTTTATACATAAAACTGTACATAATTTTTTGGTAGACGTTGAAAAAAAAAGTTTGTTTTAGCCAACAACAAATTCTAAATAAGCACTTTATAAACCTATTCGCACCTTGTAAAATCTTATCTCTGAACGTACACTTGCTTACATACTGCGATAGCATACATACATTTTTGTCTGCCAGTATACTTTACTTCCAAGCCATGTGAAATATTACTTAATCCTTAGGTTTTTCTTTTCGATCCAATATACACACTCGTTTTATAAATTCGATTTATTTAGTACGAGGTCAAAAATCTAGAGCTGTTCGATTTCTATAATAATTTTTATTCTGTTTGAGGCTTGTTCGAGGATAAAATAAATCTACTTAGGGCAGTTTTCAGACATAATCAAGTAAAAAAACAAAAGCCATCCAGTGCTTAAAACAATGTCTGCTAAGAAAAGGTCAGATTTTCTATCATAAAGTCACTTTGCAGACGTTTTATAAGCAGGCAGCTTCGTTCCTAACATTCGTAGCTTCAAACCTTACAGCACAATTTTTTAATAAAGCTTAGTAAAAATAAACATTGCAAGACTAAATATTCAATGAGTTGATCGATTAACTGGAAAAAATCGTTCAATGATATATCCTGACGTTGCTGATATTGGATATACCCCATGTTTTAAAGTACACGTGACTAAAAAAATACCACGCATGTATGTCAAAGCCAAAAATATAAAATATTTATAAACATATAAATAAATTGGACAAAATAGAAAATTTGCGTCATCGTTATTACAAATAGAAAAATCTAATTTTTAAGACACAAATATAATACTTATAATAAAATTATATATGCCTGTTTTTCCAGATTGGTTTATATTTTTTTTTTATCATTACCATGTTAAGATTCGTAAGGTTTTACGGCAACGCGAGTCACGATATATTCATGAAGAAAGAGGCTTTCGATTTTTGATATTATCGCTGAATACTGAATTTATTGTGGTGGATAGAGCCTTAAACAAAGTCGTTCACAAATAAACTAAAATATATGCAATTGCAATTATCTGATATTCAACCAGACTCTTGAAAAAAATCTGTGAGGAAATAGATCAAAAGCTTCCAAATAAAGTTTATTTTTTTATCAAAATAAACATTTACAGCTGTTAATTAAAAACGAACAATGTATATGACGGTTGCTTACTTTTTAATACTATTCTTATTAATATGAAAACTATTAATTTTTAATTACTTTAAGTACATAAGTTTAGTATATCGTTGTTCAGCAGTCAATAATTTTATTTACGATTTAAAAATAAGATCTAAGGAGAGTTTTATTTATTAATTTAATTAATATTTTCGACTGATGCTGCTTGATGGACATTGATTTTAAATTCTAAATTAATTAAAACTGGTAAGCTTCCATATGTGAGATCACTGTTAGCGACCCGGGTTTCGCC
>JAGVSQ010007707.1:0-15056 GCA_022683975.1 Rhyacophila evoluta
TGTTATATGTTTGCTCACTGCCCACATATAATGTAGCCTGAAGATGTCGAAAGGCAAAACCCGGGTCGCTTACAGTGTCTTACATATGGAAGTTTACCAGTTTTAAATAATTTAGAATTGAAATCGATAATAATGAAACAGCAATATTTTTTTTGTAACTATCATCGATCTTCGGCGGAATTTTATGGCTCAGCATATGATGAATAACTATTAATAAATACTTGAAACTGATTAATTTGAATTTTTTTCCAAAATTTTCAGCTCGGTTTTCGCCTTTTTAGAGATTTCAGGCTATATGCGTAATATCTACACAAACAATATGAAAATTAATATCATACTCTTTCTGAACACCGTGTACTAAAACGTGAAAATTAAAACTTAGACATTTATCAATTTGCAAAAATGTAAATATCCAATTTGAAAGCAATTTATAGTCCTTTATAAATCATATTATTCTATACGGATATCAAAAAGGAGTTTTATTCATTTAAGGCCACTTTATGTTTCGAAAATATGAAGATATATATCAATGGCCATAGGTTGACAACACGTAGTATACATTTTTTAAGTTATTCATTAGGACCAAAAAACTTTATAAACAAATACGTATTGAGAAATTAAATCAAATGAAAAACCCTTTGCAGCGACATAATGTTTATTTTCGTTTTAAAAATGTGTATTTATTTTTTTAAATTTCGCAATACTCATTTTTATTAGGTTTTTTTGGTCTTTCTGAAAAATTTAACAAATGTATGTATGAATCAGACAACCTTTGGTCACATATATACAACATTTAAGATATAAGCTGGTAAATAAAACGTGTTTGGTGGGTGTATCTTCGAACATAAAGCGCACTTTCATATAAACTTTCTTTCAATTGTAAGAGAGAACACTCGTCGCTCATTTACTCTTCCATCGATCCATTGGAGTGCTCTGATTTCAAGAATCAACTTACCTGTCGACATCAAAATACAGAACTACAATGCAGTGCATATAAAAGAACACGTCGTCGGAAAATGTATTTTTTACGCATACATGCCGATGCTGATAACACTATACTCGAAGAAGTTTTATAGCAATTCACTATAAAATGAAGCCAGGGTGTATAAATTGGCAAACGAAACAACAAGAACGTTCAGTCTCATTTCAGTTTTTACGTGCATTCATTTCAGTCATGAGATAACTTTGCAAATACAGGAATTTATCATCAGTCGTCCTTGCTTCGTTTTAAAGCAAACAACATAGTGACAAGTACGCAGATATTCATCCAAATCATTCACGGGTAACAAATTCATTGTTATCCATTGTTATTAACCCGCATTACTACGTCTAACGGTATGAACGGTGGTGTTAATAAATAATCAATTGTTATAACTATAACTGCTCTCACTAGTTGTCCAATTAAAATTCTATTCTCACCGCTATACATATCTACATACGTAATGATTGCATAAACTGTCACGTGCATTCTATATACTCTACAGCGTATAATGTAAATACAGTGTTCATGACCTCATTCACTTTCATTTGAATAATCTAAAACTTCATATATTTATATTTATTTTGATTAATATTATAGTAATAATAGTATTTACTTTAAAAAATATTTATATTTCTAAAAGTGCTTACTGAAATTATACTCCAAAAGAAAGTTGGGGTGTCTTTTCATAATTTAAATTCAATAAAGAATATCTCATACCTGTATTTTATTTATTAAGATGCAACGGATAAATACTGAGTATGATGATTAATTTATAACTAATCGCTCTAAAAATAATTTGTTATAAATATATTATTACATATGTAAATTTTACCTTTATTTGAAGTCACTTTGGTATGTTTTATCCTCTTAGATTTTATATTTAAATTCAATCATATTGATAGTTATCAATTTTCGTGCACGCGATGTTATAATGTCATGTTAAATTTCAATTACAATACGTATCTAAATTCTATCCCGTCTACCAATAATTTTATTGGTAGCTTGCAGTGAACGTAGTAACAAAGTAGATGGCGCCATATTTCGTATAATTCGACATTATAAAACCAACATCTGCCATTCATTCCTTTGCACAATAAATATCCACGTATCATTGTACATAGCAGCATATCTTATCATGTATTTATTCATGCTACGGACGGGATTCGTAGTATTGTATGTTAAGAGAATTACTCGTGCAATTATTTTAATACGTTGGGTTTTTTCCAATATAATGTTAGGTGCAATGCTTGCTTCGTTCACTTTTTACAAGTTTTAATTCAATTCGTGTGACAGTTGCTCCATTATATATTGAGAGTTCTCCCTCCACCATCTGCTATGTGACAAAGCGGTAAGTGTTTTTGAATTCAACTGGCTTATATCTGTATCTCTCTTCGATAGAAACTCATTCCCCAACTGGTCAAACCGCCTCTTTATAGGTAGGCATACAAAAGTGTGTATATGCGTGGATACTTACTAAAAACGGGTTTTCAGGGTATTCACGTTGCGCAAGTGTATGTATATGAATAAAGCCCACCGGAAACCACTACAGGCACGACGGGCATTAAAAGCTTTGGGCGTTTGACGCTAGGCTGCGGTTTTCTCAAAATGGTTCGTTTCTTGGATAGCATTATCAAGGTTCGTGTACGGGATAAACCTCATGCCATTTCAAAATATCAAACAATTACCTCCAAAAATATATTTTTATTTAAAATGCCAATATGTTTAACCGTTGAAAGAGCAACTCATTTCTAAGTAATATCAGTGACCAAAAAAATAATTTCTCTTTTATTTCATTCATATTAAAATTTAATTTTCGCCTAGCCAATTATTGTTCACATCTGTTCTATATAATATCTATGAGATAAAATTCGTGATTTGTATATTTTACAAAATAATCACTCGTCTGTACAGATAAGCATATATTCCTAGTAAATGGGAAAATAAAACAGCAGGGGCTTTAATTTAATTTATGTTTTGCCTGCTTAAATAAGAATCGATTACCTTCACGTAAATCTTTATTGTTTGGCTTAACTCAATTACACTGTCATTGGTAGAAAGCAACATCCCTCCCCTCTGGTGAATGACATAGAAACTTCCCTTGCATATCCTTTTGAAACAAAACAGAACCTTAGCGATAATTGTATCTTACTTACTAATTTATTTACTTTATCATAAATCTATCCGTACATTTACTTGTAACTTATCTATAAATGTAAATAATTGAAAATAATTTTACTTGGTATTATTTTAGATATTTTTTACATATCATGTGATCAGCACAAATCTTGATATATACATATTACCATATGACCTTTAATTAGAAACTTAGTTGAATCTCAACAAATTATCTTTGAATTAATATAGATATGAATCTTTTGTATCGTTATAAATGAAACTATATTATATTGTCATTTAATCATTTTTTATAAATTATTTAAGAGATTTATTTTTTTATTTTAGAGCTAGAATACATTCAAAATTATGTTTTTATGAGTTATGTTTTTTTAAACCAAAATTGACAAAAAATATTACGTTTGATATTACAACTGCATAGTCTTCAACATCTTAAAGTTGAATTAAAAAGACAGTCTCTTCATATTTTTTTTTTGCGATTTTTTTACAGAAAAAAAAATACACGATTTATTCGTATTGTTGCTTACGAATGACATATTTTTGATCGATCTGTGTACAAAATAATAGAATTAAATACTTTATAGTGGACATCTTAAGCCACATAAAGTTGTGACGTTATTTTGATATATTTAACTAACTTTGAATCATCAAATTACTATGGGATATGCTTATAGAATGGTGCAAGAAGATGGTATTATTTAATTATTTTTTGCTAAAAGTGGACGTATCAAATTTTCACTTTAAGCCTTCAATAAATTATGTATTATTTTGTTATTAGATTATAATTTTGCTTATTTATAAGCCTGGATCAATAATAATAATGAATACAAAGTTTGGTTTTTTAATATCCATAAATATAAATTAAATACGTAAATATTTCAGTAAGATGAACGTAATTTTACGAATAAAATCAGTAATTATATAAGTTCGTTATTTGATTGTTGAAAATGCGATATTGTTTGGTCTAGGCACAAAATTATGTTAATCTACCAGATGCGACAAACCAAAAAAGCCTTAGGGCAAACACAGCTGTAAATGTACGGTTAGAAACATCTGACAGACAATATGACTACCTTTAATAAAAAAAAACCTATGTCCTTAACCATTGAATATCGAAAAAGAGATTCTCAAACCTAGCAGCTATGGGATTCCTCCATTAAATACTATCTTACATTTATTGTCATATTGTATAAGTATCTAACAAAAGTAGTATCAATAAAAATAATTGAGGCTCTTAGATATTCTTATATGATACATGTAAAATTGTTCTCAATTCGGACCACCAGAAATAATTTTGTAATTATTACAATAATTTTCTACGTCAAGTTTGAAAGCATTTTTTCACGTAATAGTAGATATTACATAAATATTAATTTCGATTTTAAAATCAAATTTACAATCCTTCATTTTGAATGTGAATTTTTATCCTGGTTTCAACTTTTAACGTATCCGATAAAAAACGATATTTCAGAATCAGTGTACAAGTAGACAATTTATCTTAAAGTGTGTAGGTTGAAAACGCCGAAAGGCCACATTTATTAAACTATTATTATGATTATAGAAGTACAGTTGACAATTATATATGTGTGTGTGTGTATATCTTCTTAGGATTAAATACAAAAATGCAAGACTGGATACCCATTGGTTTGAGCAATTATCTGACAAAAATTTCTCGTGAAAAATAATCAAGACCTCTTCACATTTTGGAGATCCATATACTCTACTATCGGAGTATCTTCACACTGTGTTAGATCTATATGATCCACTTTGGGAACGAACATAGTTTAAAAAAATAAGCGTCTATATCAAATACTATTGATTTTTATCGAGTTGCGTATTCAAATATAGTAACATGAAAACTATCAGTTTCTGAAAATATCTTCTATTTTTAATAGATGTTAACATTTACGTTGGTATGAGAAGATTTTCTGAGACCAACCATCCGATTATGTTAATAAAATAAATGAAGTATTTATTGTAGAAATGTAATAAATATGCGCATGTCACATTTTTACAATTAGTAGTTTACATATCGGTCAAGCTCCAACATCTCTGAATGTATATAATTCGAATTGGAATATAAATTCATAATCTTATCCACAAAATGAACTTTCTAGACTTTGGCCGATGTAAGTCACGCATCGCAACTTGAGAATCTTCTTGTTAGAGAATCAGTCGTCGGTGTCCAAGGGTAACGCCCTCGCGTACAGTCGGGCGAGGCGGGGGGTCCGTCCCTGCGTACGCGGCGGTAATGGCCTTCCCACCAGGCGCCCGCAGTCCGCTCCTGCCTCCGAATCGTCCCTCATTAGGACAGCGTTACTCAACTTTTTTCACAAAAATAAAATTCCCGCTTCGCTGTAGGCGAGATTGAAAAAAGTCAACGTGATCAACTGGACAAAATGAATTTTATTTTAAATAATTGGTAGATTATTTCAATCATTATCTGTATTTATACGGCTATTCATAGAATATTTTACATTTTGCTCAAAATACACACTCTAACTTACTATCTTTTCCTAGATTTAATTATTTCACTTATTGTAGTACTATTTTCAAAAACTACTTCCATCATCTCGAATTAGGTATTCAAATATGGATCAACATTTATATTTACACTTATTGTGTTTATAAATACTATATCTATGTCAGTACTACATAATAATGATCATTTAAGTAATTTTTATTGCTTGTACTTCATACTTTTCCATTTCTACAGAATAACTTCTTTAATAAAATAAAAATTAGGAACTAAAATAATTCTTGTAATTCATATTTTTACCGGCTCTTTGTCATATTTCTTGACTCAATATAATATGTATATATTTTAATGTAAATAAATCAATTTATGTATATAGATGCACGTTGTATTACAATAACTTAGAGTATAATTTTAACTGCAATCGAGGCGATGGTAAAATTATTGTTTTGCGTTCCAGTACAATTTGCTTTACATTTCGCAGTATTTCTATATCAAATTCGATTAACCTAGATGATAAAACAAAAAGAGTTATTAAATTTTATTTACAAACAAAATGCAATCAATATAAAATAGTACTATATTATTTATTACTATTATTTATCTTTACCAGATTAAATATTTGTATTGTGTAACAAATTTATTCCGATTGGGTTTTTGCTATCGATGTATTTTTTCTCCTTTCAATTCTCTGTGACAAAATGAATCTGAAAGTCATGTATCCGTAAATAGTAAATTGTTATGTACGCCTAAAACTTATAGAATATAATAATTGCACAACTAACTAATATTATGTAGAGATGTCTTCATAATAGTGAGTGTGACAATCAAAATAGTTATCCACAAAACTATTTGACACGTAGATTTATAACATTATCTTATTTTCAATCAATCAATAATTAGATTAAGTATTTTTTAAATCAATCAATAGCCTACCTAATGTGCCCACCATCCATTCGCCCCATCTTTACATCTGGTCTCAATCAGGCGTATCCCGGAGCTTTGATATCGAGAAGCGATCAACTTTATTCAACGGGAATGTCCCGGGAGTGAATATAAATTATCCAAGACTTAGGTCGCCACGCACTCAGGTGTTCTGAAGTTAAAAGAAATAGAATGAGAAAAAAATCTCATTAAAAAAAATAGCCTTATGATTATATTGAGACTTCGAAATATACTTATTATACATTTTACGTAAACTACTGTGGCTTATTTTTGATAATATAAAAGCTACGCAATATTTGCATAAATTTAATGAAATACAATAGATGTTATAACGAGGTAACGCATGAATTAAGCCGCATCTGAAGCATTATCAATTTGACAATTTATTTTACATCAACGTTCAAGCGTACCATTTCTGCGAAAAATACTTCGACTCATCTGATGCACACAGTAGTTTAAAAGTATTTTTTAACTATACGAATATAAACGAAAATATTGTATAATAATACGCAACTGATATGCACACTAGATATTTTTATTAATTCTTTTTTATTCAAATACTTGCATCAATTAAAATTTTATATGCGACATTTTAAGATATTTTTTGATTGAGTGTATCATATAAATACTGTAATTTATTTACTGTCAAGATTATGTAAATATGTAAGACGTTTTATTCGAATATAAAGACATATGCCATCCATTCTTGTAGATTTTAATTTAAAAATCCTTATAACACTGCGAGATTTAAACCTGCAACCTTTTGTCCAAGCCGCGCGTACTTACCGTTACATTTATTTATCTTGAAGTATAATTGTAACTAAAGAAGTACTCGAATGTAATAATCATTTTATTTTTGGTAACATAATTTTAACTTTTCTCGTAGTTTAGTTAGTGACCACTGTGCCATATGTTGTGTATGCAAGCATTGGTCGTGAGTAAAGAGGTGAGTGCGGAATTTAAAGCAATCGGCGACAAACACCCGTCTGAAATTACAATTAGCACTGTGAAAACAATTTCGAAAATGTGTTAAGCCATTTTGTTTTTTTCGTTTTTTTAATTTTGATCAGGAAAATTTAGTCGCGTAAGTAGCATAGAAGTGAGATGCATACTTCATAAGGCCGGTTGTGTAATCCGTGGGACCGGGTGGTCGCTCAGATAAATGCCCTCGTTTTTAATCATTTACATTTTCAATTATTTAGTTATTGGACGTTTTAATTATTAAATTTACTGCAGTTTTATTTGTTTGATTTATATACATGTGCTTATGTATGTATATTCATCTCTTTTATAACGAGCCTATCAAATCTCATTAATACTGAGTATATATCTCAGCCGCCTATTGATAAACATGCGACTTAGTACCAAATCAAAAATTCAACGTTTATTTCGTACTTTTTTTTAACAATAAGTTTTTTTACGAAAACTTATACGAGCAGATATGGCGAAAATATATACATATTATTAAATATATACTTGAAGTTGAACAGAGTTACCATGTATTATTGATAATTATTATTTATTTTCTCTGTCTAAATAAAAATAATAATGGGTCATTTTTATGTATACCATGTTCACTCCCAACGTGGAGCATATGAATCTACACAGTACGAAGATATCCACTCCAAAAGAGGACTATATGGATCTTCGCAATCTGAAGACGTCTTTGAAGGATTATTTTTTACGAGAATCGTTTGGCAGACAATTATTCAACCCAATGGGCATCCAGTCCTGCATTTTCGGATTTAAAAATCTGACAGATGGGGAATCGAACACGCATTCCCCGGATTTCTAGGCGCGCACGCTACAGATGATAGGTAAATTAAATATAAAAAAGTAGAATACTAAATTTGTTGAAATTAATTGTCTTTCATTTCTTCTATTAATTATGTATAATTATTGGTATTAAATTATAAATTAAATATGTTGTTATTATTTAATAAGATTTTTTCAAAAATGTCTGAAATTGGAGATTTCAAAATTTTTAACAAACATTTCAATTTTTTTAAATCTATCATTTCAAAAATCATACAATAGAACCCAATATTAATGTTCTTAAATTCAACGAGTTTATTCGTTGATATCAGTACGTATCGTCTAAAATTATTGTTTACATTTACATAATGTTGCAGGTATTCCTATTTACCATGTAAAAGATAGAAGTAGTTTTTAATATATAGATAATTAGCAAAAATACTCAGTACACCGTTAATGGAATAATTATGTACTGTATTCCAATCGTAGATATATTTTTTCAGTAAAATCAATTACAATCAAGAAAACAATCTTTCAGTTTATGTGTTAAAAAATAAAAGTGGCGGAATTATATAGCGATGTGTGCATTATAATGTCTGTGTAGTTGGTGTTTTACGCGTGTCTAACTGAGACGACAACAATTCGTCACGATCCATTCAAATATATTTTTTTAAAATCGTATATAAAAACAATTTTAACAATCTTGTGACTGGCCATTTTAAGGGTTAATAGATTATCATTATATTCGTATATTATAAAGTATCTTCAAATTTATTAAATGTAGTTAAATTTGAAAAATATATTTTTTAATCAAAATTTATAAGAGATATCCTTAGCGATATCTCAGGTATGAAACTATGATATTTTTTTTCGAGAATTTTCCAAAATATTGGAGTTTTATAATATGCTATTTAAGGGATGTATTTAAAAAATGAATTTATTCGTTATGCCAAAAATGTGAAGGCAAAGATTTTGAACAAGTATTTTTTGTACAAAATAAGCATTTAGCATGCAAACCAGTAGGAAAATCAATTTCAAAAATATTAATAAAATAAATAAACATTGAAAAACATGTTTTATAGTTATTTTATACAAAAAGTACTCGTTCAAAGGATTTTCTTTGAAATATTGACATGGTGAAACAAGTTAATTTAAGAAATACTCCCCTCACTTAATACTACATGTTATATAGAGAACTGTTTTAAGAGTGATGATTTTGAACTGGGGTCTATGTTAATATACGGGATAGCTTATATTTTCTTTAAATACCTCATTGCATACTTCATAGATTACATAACAGTATACCCATTGATAATATGACAGATATGAATAGTTTTCTTATTTATTTTTGGCTTAGAACGTTTAAATTGATAAACTTTCACATAAACTATTCGGGATCTCAAATTTTGCGTCTGCATTTTCAGAAGGGTAAAAATACACCGTTACACTATTTGTATTAATACACATTTATTAAAAATATATTAATTATATAACTCGATGTTAGTATATAAGTAGGTTTATCAGTATCTATTAAAATAAAAACAAGATTAAGTAATTGCATTCATTGTATGAGATATTTGACGAAATAAATGATCATAATTTTGTATTTTTTGTACTATTTACCCCGCGAAAATTAATTGTACTGATCTACATAATATAAACATTTATTTTAACACAATTTAAACTAGCCGATCGGTCTCTAATTGAATTGTTCATTCAGTACTGCCTTATATGAGTTTATTAAAAAAATGGCAGATGTTGGATTTAAGCCGGTCATTTACTGCATCGAAGCGTGCGTGCTTTACTCTCAGCTGCAGGGGTGAAATATTTTCTGAATAATATATATATTTACAAATAAATGTATTAAAGTCGAATTGTTAGTGTTTCATTTTAATCCATTCGCAGAACGGAAGCTCATGCAACAATGTTGCATGCTGCACTGACGCGATACGGCAAACGCGCCGCGTAATTTATGTGGAAGCCAGCTTAATCAGTTTTATCACATCTCGTTTTTATTCCATACATATTGCTTTGAATTTATTCTTTTAGAATTAATCCTTTCCAGAAAGGGACAAATCTTTATTAGATTTCAAATCATAGCATTTAAAACACGATGAAGTCACGAATAAAATACGTATTATTTCTAATGCTCTCGTGCCTTAAATGTGATCTTACTCTTAATTACATCTCTTTCCGTTGTCCTTTCACAGTTTCATTTCTATGTTTCAAATATGTTTGAACTCAATACAATTCGTTTTAACATCAACTAGTAGACTAAAAATATACTATTAATATAACAACTAAATTTATTAACATAAACACCTACCTAAAATTATTTCTCTACAAATAATTCATACACATACGTACCTACCTACCCATGTAAATTACGTATACATAAATACGAATATACAAAGATTATCTGCTTGTGATAAAAACGACACATAAACGTACATATATATTATATATAGAATTAGCAGCTATATTTCTCACCAACTGTCTGATAATAATCCTGGTGGAAAAATACCGATTCAAGCCAATGTTTATTTTATGTTAATACCAAATTATGGCTGTGGTATTGTCTGTTTAGTTTATTCAAGCGATTATGATAATTTTTTAAAGCGTAAATAACTATAACCAGCTATTTAATTGTATGAATTTAGTCAAATAACTAACGGTAAGACATATAATGAATATGACCAGATACATAGAATAATACCTACACCTATAATCCGGTTGTTTTATTTATACATAATACGTATTTTTGTTATTTAAAAAGCGATTTAAAAGAAATTAGTGCTCAATTTTTATATTTAACACTTTGTTGTCGGGTGTCTCAAACGATAGACTCTACCCAAAAGCGGGAATTTTTTTAGTGATTAGCGCAAAAATATACAACTTTCTTAATACTAAAAAAAGTTTTTTGACAAAAATATTTCGACACTCTATTAATAAAACGTAATAAAATTGCATATTACTACTATTTTATTCGTTTAATTTATACATTTAACAAATAAATAATAAATAAAGAAGGATATAAAAATCTACTTAATCACAGAATATACGAATGTGTGTAATGAACACACGTCGTAGTGTCTTTATACAATTTATTATAGGGAAAATAAAATGCTTTCATTTTACATATTCGTTTGTGGTTGAAAAGAAAATATTTCTATCGTATACACAGATATACTTGAGATGCCAATCGTAGTTCAACATATTTTACGCTTATGAAGGAATCAGCGAAATGACGTCTGCACTTGGAAGATTTGATGCAAAAGAAAACCAACGACGACTGTTTATCATAAATAGAATCCATTTCATCTTGCATCTATACAGAGTCATATATCTTCAGCAGCCAAAGAGGAATGACGAAGAAGGGCCAACATTCAATATCCATTGAAATTGACTGGACGAATTTTACAAGCCTCGATTACATGAAGTGAACGATGAATTTCAAAAAAAGTCTGAAGAGTAACTAAAAATAAAAATATAAACATGACATATTGGAATGGAGCTATAAATTAAGTTTATTCATATTTTTCAAGCCCAATTCTCAAATATATTAATTAAAAAATCACTCTTTCTTTCGGGGTCTTCCAACAATTGTTATAGTATACATCTTATAATTAAAAATATCTATTTTTCTCTCTACCACTCGCTCTCTACGTTTGTTATACGGGCATGTACCGTGGCATATCGAACATGAAGCGCTCTTCAAATTGTCAAAAGTGTCCTAGGAATAGCTTTCTAAGACGTCAATCGGCGTGCATTTGACTGTTCGTGATAAATTAGAAATTTCAATAAATATAATTTACAATTCTCTACAGTTCTTGATTCATTTCAGCCAAGTTTGATGCTCAAATGCTTTGAAATAAGAAAATTTATTAAGAAATTTGAGACATGCATAATATACCTATTGAAAACAACTTTGTAATATAAATTACTAAAGATTACGTATTTTGAATTTACATAATAAAATAGTATGTAATTATTTTTTATGCTTTGAGGATTGTAGAATAATATTTATTACAAAATTAAACATAATACTAACGACTAGGCATCAACGTGGGAGGAAATTTTAATATATTTTGAATACACAAGAAGTCAGTTTCTGTAAATAGCACTATGTGTATGAACATGAACACATAAAGGCAACGTGTTCTCGAAAGTAGAATCATATTTCCGAACAAAATTGTCCTCGCGAAAAGCTTTTTTGGCAGAAATCTTTCATCTCATCAACTTTTAGATGAAGTCCGTTATTTTCGGACATTGTAAATATGGTTTCGTATAAATTTATTTTACCTAACTATTCCCCATAATACGCCGCTTTGTATTTTTTGCCAATTCCACAAACTTACACATAAACGTTTACTTTCGGAGGTAGTGGTATGGATATTTTATCTTTTTTGATACATTTGTAGTAAAATTAGTCGAAAAAAATATTTGGCTTGTCGAACAGTAATATTTTTTCCTTATATTTGTAAATATTGATCAGTTTTTATTAATACTATGCGCTATTAGGTTACAGTATTCTTATATTATATATATGTGGATAAAGCAGGGCTGAGTAACAATTTGGTCGTGGAATGAAATTCTGTAGATTGCGAAGTGATTCCCAGTCAGTATACAATAGTTATCAATCTAAATTATGAAACTCGCTAATTATTTGTTCAAAAATAAAAAACAAATTAAAATTTATTTAATATTTATAATTATATAAAAAATAGTAACGAAACATTGATGTACGTAAAATATGAGCCGAAATGTACATTAATACCTTAAGAAAGATCCATCTAAATGATCAATTGACAGATTTTTTCACGAGAATTTTTTGTCAGCTAATTGTTTAACCTATTACACAATCTTGCATTTGTTGAGTAAATATGAAAAAAAAAAATTACCAGGACGGTACTTAATTTTAGTCCCTATCCTTATATCGTTATTTCAAAGAAAATAGCTTTTAATTTTAGAAGTTCAATTGCTTAAAATAATTTTCATTAAACTTTAAAATATGATCGTATTATTACGCTAGTTAATATCAAAATAATTGTTAAATGCGGTCTTAAATTGTTATATGTCGATCAGTACAAATATAAAAATCAAATATATATTCATATGAAGAGGTTTAAGAGCATTTTAAAATACCATTGTTTTTGTTGAATATTAACACAATTTTAATTCGTTAATTATTGTTGTCCCGGTTAGCGTAGTTGGTAGCGTGCCCGCCTAGCAGTCCGGGGAATGCGGGTTTGATTCCCTATCTGTCAGATTTAAAAAACCTCAAAACACAGGACTGTATGCTCATTGGGTCTCGTGAAAATAATCTGTTAAGACGTCTTCACATTGCAGAGATTCATATACTCCTCTATCGGAGTTGATATTTTCATTCTGTGTGGATCCATATGGTCTACTTTGGGAGCGAATATGGTATAAAAAATATATGTATATTTTTAATTAGCGTGAGTTAAAAGGCAAATTCTTTTCTACTATTTTATATACATATACGTAATATACAATAGTTGAAAATCACGCTGTCGAAAGTAGAACATTATCTTGATAGGGGAGAGTGCACAAGAATGCACATTTTTAAGTCTGAATAAAGTTGAAAGTTTAAAACTTCGCGAAATGTAAAGTTCACCTACCTTTTTGCATTACTTTGCAAACAATATGGCTGAAAGCTGGAATAATAAAGTAAGGTTTTTCAGAAAAATAAAAGATAATCAAGTCAACTTGGTCTTTGCCTGGTATTGGATTACTTGAAAAGTTTCTCATACTATTCATGAAAACGCGTTGCATATAGTGGATAGGTATTAACTTAACGTAGTGTTTGCTTTGTGTGCAAACTCTTTCGAGAAATTGTCAATTTCTTAGTCTGGATTACAATCAGCCTTATTACCGTCTCCATTTACTGGAAATATAAAAATAATACAATTATTACTGCCTACCAGCTAGTACATTCAAAAATGCATGTAATATAAATAAAATGAAATTATTTATTAATTAATTATTGCATACCAGATTAAATCGTAATTAAAAGGTACGTAGTCTTTCGGTAAGCGTATTTGAAAGCGTGCGCGTCTAGCAATCAGGTGAATGCGGGTTCGATTCTTCATCTGTCGGATTTTTTTTAGATCTAAAAATGCAGGACTGAGTGCTCATTGGGTTAAGCAGTCAAAACGTCTTCACATTGCGAATATCCATATGTTCTACTTTGGGAGCGATCATGGTAATAAAAAATCTATAAAAATCATAAAAAATGTTGACGATTTTTTTATAGTATTATTAATTATATTCAAATTATTTAAATAATTAAAAAATGTGGATAACATATTTTTTTCAATTATAAAATTAATTCAATTGAATAAAAAAAATAGATATTTTTATATTATTGATACACTGTTTAGCTTCCATGACAAATTAACACATGACAATAATTATATATAAAAGTACTTCTCAAACTATGGGTCATGCCCCCTTCAAAGCCGAATTCGAAAAAAATTCAGAATATTACTCGCAGAAATCAACTTAATGTTGTTTTATTTGGGATATTTCGATTTTTTGACATCTATAATAATTTGTTCTTTGGGGGTCGCGGATTATTATTTATAATCCAATTTAAAGGGTCATGTCATGAAATCATTTGGGAAACACTGATGTGTGCAGCTAAGCATAGAAAAATATTTTACCAATTTAAATGAACTTACGTAATTATTATATAATACTAGCTGATCAGTACCCGGCGTTGCCCGGGTCCCTTTTTGTTTC
>JAGVSQ010007708.1:0-15055 GCA_022683975.1 Rhyacophila evoluta
TGTGGACAAACGAACGAACGAACATACATATTTTGACTTTTATTTATTAGATTATCGGAAATCTATCGAGTATTTTTAAAATATTTTGTTATTGTTACGGGATTTGAACTTGGTAAGCATTTTAACCCCCGCAAAAACTATGGAACTCATGTTAATATTATAAGCATAAAGAGTAAACATTATTTTAATCTAAATTTTGTCTCTTAAAATATTGTTAATTATGCGTACAGTTGATTCATTTTAATTAAACTGATTCATTAATAAGGATGAACAGATCAAATAAATTTAGTGTTAATGAACTCAGTATCTATATTTATTAAAAATAAACAAGTATTATTTCTGAATAAGTTAGAAAAATCGCTCAACTCAGTAGTAAGTTGACGAAATTGTTTTTAGATTTGTTTCATTATTTAAAATATTTGGATGACGAAGAGAAATCTCACTAAATAACGCCGTCTGCAGATGGCGCTTCCGTTATTCAGGTGAATTGCAAAGATAAGATAACATCGCAGGTGTGGACAGTAGTTAACGGTGGATGGAATGCTTTAATAAGAAGGCCAATTTAAAATATGATTGACTCTCAATCACATTTTAGCTGCGGAAAATGACAACATTGAAAAAATTGCGTGCGTCCACACCGCTGTATAATTTCCACATTGCGATATATGTACTTAGTGAATATCTTCCATATATTTTTACTACAACACAAACTGTACATCGTCGCCAATATTGCAGAAACAAGTATCTCGATTTTTTGGTCCAAATCACTTTGTAAAGTTTAATTTTATTTTTTGCAATCTCAGTAGTATCGTTGGCACCATTTTGTACTAGCACAAAAATTTTACATGTTTTATAAACATATATCGTCGTATTACTGACAAAAGACGTCATAGTAAAAAAGTGAGTTTTGAAATAATCGAGTATTAATGGTCTCTCTGTTAAACATTTTACGACAAATCCTCAAAGTATAATCATTGTACATTAAGAAAGTGTCGTAAAATGTATTTAACAGAGCGACTCCACCATTAAAACTAGATTATTTAAAAACTTACTTTTTTACTTTAACGTCTTTTGCCAGTAATACAACGATATGTTAACACAAAAATATTCAAAAATTAAAAACACACTTTACAGAGTAACGTAATCGAATACATCGTGTTACATGTTCCTCCAATATGACTACGAACTACAAAATTATTTGCACAACATGGCATACCTAGTTTAGTAGTAGTGGTACATCTGATATTAGACCACGCCCGTTACGCGTGTGTATACTGTCGCATAACGAAAGTTAGACATTATTTAAAGAGCTACAAAAGTTCCAGTAACAGCTTTCCAAGACCTTGATCGGTGTGTAGTAAAGCGTGCATGATCCACTATCCTAAATAACTAAGATCGATTATATATCGATAACCTTGTTAATATCGAAAATGTAGATCGCAAGATTTCGCAATTTTAAGCTAGAAAATAATCTTTCGTGGCAACCACGTTACAATGGCCGGCTGGTTTGACAGAAGTTCTTACCTACTTGAGAAGCTCATAGCAGCCTTTTCAACTGGCATAATATGGGGATCTTGGCACATTCAAAACCTTTTCCAATTTTAAACATCTTGCAGTTTTGCATTTTTTATGTAGAATAATTTCAAATATCATGTGGAGCGTCTACGTCTTCTTTTACCTTCAAAGGATACGTAGATGATGGAGCGCATTATATAATATTATACATTATGTACATGGTAAATCCCGCAAAGTTCTTTTTTTTTTTGTTATGTTAGTAACAACACTGCACTACTTAGTAACTAGTTTATCCCTACGTCAAATGTCAAATAAATAATAAATAGTGTCAAGAGATGATTTTTTATTATTCGCACTCGTATATTTATAGCTTCTAGGGTCTTTGAAGGTGAGCTTTAAAATTAAAACTTCCCGTCTGATTTTTAAAACTTTACTAGATTTATCTCTTTCGCTCTCAGACATTGGCAATTTTTATGTAATTCAATCACTCGAAGCCATAAAACATACCACTTTCCTAGAATGTACATTCAATACTTACCTATAAAATTATTTATTCGAGCAGCGTTTTATATTAGGTTTCATTTTCTAGCTTCTACCACAACAGAATATAATAGTATGTCACTAATTTGGCTGGATTTATATACTTTCTCTTTAATGAAAATGTTTAAGAAGATAAAAAATTTTGTCATATATTTATTATATTGAAAGCCTCCTCTCAAAAATTTTGCTATGGATACAGAGCCAATTTTGAAGGGTAGGTGGATACCAACAAAATTACATATATTATCATGTCTTGCGTAAATTATTAAATTATACGATATTTTCTCTTAGCGAAGCTGTGATGAATTGACGGTATTCGTACAAATCAACGTTTTAACAACGTTTTTAATTTTGAATATTCACAAAACATTTTATAAGATCCGGATAAACGTCTTGTTAGATCCATCTGCATTCCAATGCACGGTTAATTTCAACTGTTTTTTTATTATTATATGTCATATTATGCATGCTTTAAATATATAATTTTTAATGTTCTCGGTCGTTATATAATTAGTTTGTCAAATAGACCAACCGTCAAATATTCAGGAGACAAAAAACATATGTCATTTAAATACACATGTAAATATATGAAGATATATACTTTTTTAAAAACCATAATATGATTGTATTACGGACGAAAATAATTGCCATATAAACTATTTAATAAACCAATCCTATAACGACGATATGTCAAATATATATAAGTTGTGTTGTATGAATTTTCATGAATTAATGTAAATCAATAGAGCAAGAACATAGACAAATCGATGACAAATTACGTTTTTACATTATGAATTGTATTTTTTTCTTTAAGTGACTAAGTAGAAAGCTTAAAAAAAGACACGTGAATTCTCTGTATTATTATATGTGTACTATGAATCATTGTGAACGGAAGTAACCTATTAATATGAAGCAAAAAATGGGTAAAAATCCAAAAATATAATTTAATAATATTGAATGGGGCTCAAATATGACTTTCTCTTTCGGCAGTGGGGTGCGTGTCGGAAGTGTACGACGGTGGAGGCTCGTTTTGTTTACGTACCGTAGTACGTTATTCATTCTACGTTGTGCCGTACCGTAGTCTTACGTGGGACGGTCGTAAACTCACGATCGGCTGAATTATACCGTGATAAACGTAAATAAACCCATGACTCGGTCTCTTCCCCCGAGCCAGGATTGTGGGCGGTCAGTTTGAATGTAAGTATGCGACCACACGGCTGGTAGCTTGGGAAATGCCGAGTATATCAAAGAAAAACTCACCACTTCCTCAATATGGACTATACCTCATGGACTTCATTTCCACTTAATAACTTGATCTTCAAATACTGTCTCTTCACTTTTTGACTACTTGCCATATTTTTTGAGGAGCTGTAAATTATAATATGTTATTCAACGTACAATATTTGATTGACTTCAAATATTAATATAAATAAATGTACACACATATAATACATTGTCTCCCGGTAGCGTAGTTGCTAGCATGCACACTTAGCAATCCGGATGATGCGGATTTGATTCCGCATCTGTTGGATTTTTAAAATACAAAAAAACACATTGGGTTGAGAAATTGTCTGAGAAACAATCATCGTGAAAAATAATCTATCAAGACATCTTCACATTTCGTAAATTCATATACATACTCCTCTTTCGGGGTGGGTATCATCACAGTGTGTAGATCCATATGCTCCACGTTGGGAGCGAACATGGTATAAAACAAATATATTATTACGTCTTAACTAACTGATAATCATATCTCGTATAAATTTTGTTTATTTTTAAACGTTATCCGTTTCACAAAAATTGAGAACATGGATCTTCTCACTTTCAAGAAACCAAAAGAGACATTAACAGATTTTTTCACAAGAAATAATTGTCTACTCATCACCCAAACCATTGGGTATCCACTCATGTACCTTTACATTATGCAACTACCGTGCTTGTGCACGAAATCTTCAGAACTCAACTGAGTAGAAAATTCCTTAAAAAACAGTGTCAAGTGAATTTTTATCTGTTTAAAATTATTGCATTTCTAATATAACCAAGGATTTTGATTTCGTCATTTTAATTAAATTTTTGTGTGTACTTATATAATACATTTATAGTTTTCTATAAGATCGATAATTTTTCCAAATTTAATAAAACACTTTTCAGTTAATATTCACAAGATAAAGTGACCGTATGAAGAAGATAGTTTCAAATGCATAATATTTACAATCTAAGCTAAAAATAAAGTAATCAATGATGTATGTATTTAGAAGTGGCGTTAGTATTAAATGTACAATAATATCGTGAATGTTGATTGGGGTAGTTAAAATCGTGACGTCTTTTGTTGGGCTGGACGTATTTATTTTTAAGTCACTCCGATGGTACAATTATTATATACACCAAAATTGAAAGAAATCAATACGTACGATTGCTTTCGCTTAGTTTATTCACTATGAGGTACCCCCACAACACCCCCGCCCCCATCCCGCGCGTACCCCGTCAGTGACGTTCCAATTTTAAAACCCAATCACCGAGTAATAAAATTTCCCGATTCGTTTCCGCTGCCAAGTAAAGTAAGTGTAGTGAGCACAGCCTCGCAGAGACGCCATCTTAATTCGCGATTTCGGCATTTTTTTTTTTATATTGTGTTCGAAATTTGAAAATGTTTTTTTTCGTTTTATAGAGATAACAGCTATGAAATTTGATTTTCCCTTTCTTGACATTGTTAACTTAATTGGAATTTTATACTAATTGATTTCGCTACCATTTAAAAAAACCTTGAATGATTTTGCAATAGTGTCGTGTTTTTTAACCCTGGTAGGCTCTTCTTCCGACTGGTAGAGATCCGAATATTTCTAATATTAGCGGGTCAAGAATTCTCGTGCAATCGCACGTATGATAGAAAAGAATTTGAAAAATTGGTGCATTTTAAAAATTATGCATGAACCCTGATAATTTATTTTACCAACATATATTATTTATTTATATTATGAAAGTATATTTTTTTTTATCGCAAAAAAATAAATGGTTTATCTTTATAAAATTTGAAAATGTAAGAGAAAGGCATCGATTTCATTTTAAAAGAATCCAAGGTTAGTTCTATCTATGATATATTTTAATCATTTATTTTCTAAGGGATTTTTTCGAATTATCTACATATATTTTTTTTAGTCGCATACATCTATATTTTCAGTTGATTATCAATTCATTTTTATATTTTTAAATATCAATAAATATTATGAAATAAATATAATGGATCATATTATGATAGTTTTGTCGATAGCTATTTCATTTATCAGACAATAATCAACATTATAATAATAACGGTTTTGTATAATATTATAAAGATAAGCCGGAATCTATGCAGAAAATTATTTATACTTGATTTTTGACCGTTTATTAAAAAAATAACACACATTTACGGTGGTCTACTCTGCCGACTTACATACATGTATACCACAAATGATATTTTTAAATAGTTTTAATATGTAATATGGAATTATAAAAATGGTATACTTTCACGACTAAACTATTCATCAATATATTAATTCCAATTTTTTTATTGTAATTACTTTCTCTCTGGGTAAAAATCCAGAAAATCAAGATTAGTGTTATGAAATCTTATGTCCACCATTAATGGGGTGGTTTACAAAGAGGCAATCCCTTTAACTTTCTCACACGTTGAATAAATTTTAATTTAATATTATAGCCCACGATCCAGCTGTTTTCATTTTCATTAATTTTATTTTCACTATTTGTTGTTAACGAGTCCATTGAAGCCATATTATCTTATGAAAAATTTCTGAAAGTTTTACATACTAAGAAGTTCTTTTGGTTTATATTTTGGCATAGACATATATTAAGACCAATCGTGAATATACAACTTCTTAGTTATTTTGTGTTGCCAAGTATAAAATATACAATATTGTTGCAAAATGTTGAGGTTATTGAGATCTGTATTTTTCATTTTTAATCAAGTAAATCAAGCAACCTTTAAATCAAAAAACAAAAAATGTACGCAAAATATAAGTGAATTATACTATCAATGAATATTTTTAGTATTTTAATAAAAAATAATCATGTAACACACAATTATGATAAGCAGTATTAAGAAATGGAAATGCATTTTTTCTTCGTTCTTGTTTTCTTCATATTCAGACAATTTCGAGCGATCAGCAGATTTTTTTATGCTTAAGCTATTACTTCCAATATGGCTATAAAAGTTGTCCAACCCTTCCGGTAGAGGTCCTGCCGAATTCGCGCCGTTCCAAGTTTGAATTTTAAAACCTAACCAATACACATACATCGCGGACGCAATTGACGACGATTCAGATGGAGTGAGTGCTAAAATTTTAAATTATATTATTATTATCGGCCAAATGTCAACGCAACATAAATGTATTTGGTCGGACGTTTTGAAAATCTATTAAGGTTAAGAGCATTTTATATTTTAAAATAGAAATTTATTCGACGCTTTGAGCGACACATTTTGATCGTTTGTCAAATTGTGATCATCTACGTTAATAAATTACGTTGGATGAAAACTTAACAGAAAACAGCATTTTTTATAATTGAGTATATGTTCTTCGAATCACAAATTTAAAAAATAATACATACTATCGTAATTATACTAAAATTTTTATGTTATTTACGATTTTTGTTGCTTTTTCACGTAATTTTGATAGCTATTTTTTTTTCGTAAAAGTGTTAAATTATTTAAAAATTAGAAATATTCGTATCGATATAATCTGGTTAAAAGTAACAATTATTAGTATACATCAATTTAAATAATAATTTGATAGTATTTTTAATTTTCAAATTGGCTGAAAACAAATTTTTATGAAAAATATATTTAATGCAGAGTAAATTCGTTAAATTTCTTTTACTTTATGGTGGTCATCTCTACACTGTTGATATCCAAATGATGCACTTTAAGATATAAATGATGATAAAAATATATACATCGAAGTTAAGGTTTCTTGACCAAACAATGGTCAAATTGACGAATTTCTCCATCTTTTTAATATTAACAATTATTTTTGCATTTAAGACTGCAAGTAGTGTGAATATTGAAAATTAAAAAAAAAATGCTGTGGACTGTATTTTGTATTACGGGTTGAAATAAATATTCAAGATTTTTTCAAGAGTCCTAGGTAAAAATGTTGGCAGGGTAAGCCCTCATTAGTATACAATCGCGCAATACATGCGAGCGGAAAGCGCTCTCTTACGGTAAAAAAATCAATGCTTGCATTTTATGGCTGGTGCGTGTGACAGATCTCGTCGTCATAGCAACGCGGTAAGGGATGCAGCGTTGCGTGGGCAACAGGGACGGCAACACCCCGCTGGAGAGGGACGCAGCATAGCGAATCGATATTACGCACTTTTATTGTTGTAACGAGTGCTTAGTTCGGTGTATTTTTGACATTTTTGTATTTTTAGTGCTGTGAACTTCTCACAACTTACGTGTGGTCGCGAAACATAAAAAAGTCCTATGAATTACTCGATTATTAAAGGAAACAACTTATTGCGTCGTATTGTTTTCATCAGGATCGATCGACACTATCTTGGCATGGAAATTTTCGATTGTATTTCACTTACCGTGCCAAGTCAACGAAACCGCTCCTAATCATAATAATGTTAAGTGTACTAATTAAGCTATTTTTATTATGAAATTCATAATTAATATGGGTAATTGTTTTTTTCTTTCAACATCCGTTGTGTCTCCACATTAGTTAAGCGGACGCATACCGTGGCGTAACGAACGTGAAGAGATCTTTGAAAAGTCCGAAGTTCCCGAAGAAGTAGCGGGAATTAGAAAGTGTATGATTCATTTCCTAACTTAAGAATTATCGAAATTCTTTCTTCTAGTCTTTCGTCTTTCCATCCTCAAATGGTAGTGAAAAACTTCAATATTATAACGAATAATAAAGGTAATATTATATTATCTTCTGTTTCTATTACCCTTGGTAGCCTAGAGGTGAGCGTGCGCGCTTGAGAGCCAGAGTTGCAGTGTTTGAATCATACAGATGCTGAATTTAAAAAATCTTGGATGCCCAATGAGTTGGCTGACAGTCAATTTTTGTGAAAAAAAATCCATCAAGATAATCGTTTAAGTGCAGACATCAGAATGTGTATTCCAGTACTCTATTTCTAGAGTGGACATCTTCACACTGTATGTGTCCACATTCGTATTACGTACGGAGCGAACATGTTAAAAAAAATAAATAATTATTGCGATGTCCAAACTTATATGATTCCAATTGAGCTTATGCACAAAAATTTATGTATTAAAACATATTTTATAATATGGAATATTATAATAAATCGAAAATATAAACCTAAAAATTCTACATTTTTTCCATATTAGGTAGATGAATAATATATATATATATATTTACTTAAACGCAACTTATACGTAAATAAAAGGAATTTTCTAGTTGACTAAATGTGCATATGTTTTCGATGAGCAAAGGGTTGCATTGGTACAACATTATGACGCTATGACATTATTGATGACCTTGGGTTAAAAACGACAAATATCACAAACCGATTATTTTGCAGGAAACCGCTTAAACTGAATGCTTTAGTTCTAGTGATGTTTTTTTTTATCCTTATGATGAAACATTATAGATAAAACTTATATGCATTGCATAGGGTTGACAAAAAAATATTAATGGTAATTAAATTTTAATTAAAAAGTCAATGTGATTTTCTATAAAAATAACTTTTAATTATGTTGATAATATTTTATTATAATCAAATAGATTATGTATGAATGAAGAAAAGGCGTATTTAAATACTATTTTTATGCATGGTCGAAGTCATAAAATATCTTACTTAATATTAAATCCTCAAATTAATTTAAATAATATGTTTAAAATGTTTTAGTATTAATATACCAAAATATATTTGTGAATTTAATCATAGTTACTTAATCCTTAACTTTCTTCTTCATTAGTGACATTTATATTTTTTATTTTTATAGTTCATTTAAATTTATTCATTTCGAGGTTCAGGACATTTTTTATTACAAGGTGTTCATTTCACTCTTGTTTTTATAAAAATATATTTTAAGGAGGGGGGAAGCGGTTTGTTGTAATTATTTTATTGAAATAATTATCAGTTAGTTTTGTAAGTATTTATTAACCACCATCTTCAATAATTGTAATTGTAAATAGTTTTTTCAAATTATTCACAGAGCGTCTTTATCTTATAGATTCCGCATTGAAGAAATATATTTACAATTCTCTTTTCCTACGTTGTATTATTTAGAATAAATAGAAAATAGAAAAGTCATTTCTAAGTCAAACGTTGAAAACGTCTCTATATATTTCATCCTCAGCATTTATTTATAATAATTGTAAATAATCTGACTGAAAATGATATGCAATCTTTTTATTAAATGGTAGTGATAATATTGGCTAGTTCTTTTTAATAATGTTATTTGTCTATTCCCTGGAAAGCATTGATTATTAATAGTCGCAATTTCGACGAATATTAAAATTCTTGGTCTAATCTTATATTTAGCTAGTTATTATTAAAAAATCTGGAATTATGGCATAGACTAAATGGAAGTAAAAAATAAAACCATCAGGGTTGCAACGTGATATCCGCTTGTTAGCTCAGACGAGAGGCGGTTAAATCTCAAATGACAATAATTATTTATCATCTCGTGGGAGGATGTAAAAACGCAAACTAGGTCGTTCGAATAATATATTTTAAAACTTCTAAAAGACTAAGAAAAATCGGCATTTTTTATTTTTATATTCTCTCTGTAAAACTACGATAAAACAAAAGTTGCTGCAATATAAAATATTTTTATACTTCATTATAATCTGAATGTTAAAACTAGAGTGGACCAAAACTTTATCATGGGTTCATATCCATTTATCTATATTAAAACATTCTCCTACAATTAGCAGTGGCGGATTTAGTATTCGATATGCCCCAGGAGCAATCGTTTTTTTAAGTCTCACACTATCTTAACAATATCCACTTTAATCCGGACATTTTTGAGGCCCATTCCTCGACAATTTGTTCAATTGCAAAGTACGCGCCTGGTGCGCCTATAAATAAATCCATCACTGTCTATTAATTTCTTTATTATTATCAAAGCAGTGAATCTTCAGCCTACCTACCAGTTCAGCAGCTGTTTACATTGTTGTCCAATACGCTCCTGCATATGACTACACGGTACTAATTCGTGCGGTATGGCCCACACATTGACGGAGGTTTTGTCGTTTACATTGTTTGATTTACGGGTGTAGAGACTGTAGACTACAGTGTAGAGTATCAAAGAGGAGTAGAAATACTATGAACAACATATAATAACCACGTAGAATTAATTTTCTGTTGGGATTCGTCGATTAATTAAAAATTGAAGATTATTTTTGACACAGACATAATGGTCATAAAAAATGACAAATCTTAAAAGATTTGTCAATTAGTCGTTCTGAAAATTAAATTTTGCACCAGATACGCAGCAAGAGGTTGCAGGAAGATGTTTCTATATATAAATACGGTGGTAGATATCCGCTAAGTGTGTCTGGGGAAAAAGGGGGGGGGGGGTTGGTTGAGTTCTCATAATATCTGGAAAGAAGTAAAGATTTTAAGGCTTAACTATGTTTAAAAATATTTACAGGGTAGCCTCAAAATTGAATTGCGCCTGTGGCCTCGCAAGTTCTGAAGTCGCCACTGTATACATACGTTACATGTTACATCAGAAATGTATAGGAAGTGCTGAAGAGTCGATACAATTGGATTCAAACAGGGCCTGTGGCGTAGCTACATATTCAGGTCCCTGGAGCAAATACAATTCTTTCGCTCCCTAGTGTTTCTCGTTATACTAAAATTTTGCACTTCCTTCGAACAATTATGATTTCTTGTTTTTTTTTCTTCCCACTAGAACTTGCGCCCCCAATGATTGGTGTGCCTGGAGTAGTTCGCTATAACTGCCCCTCGGTAGCAGGGCATACGAAGAGAAAAGAAGTCATGTTGGGAAGATAATTAAAAATGTGAATTAAAAAAACTATTTTATTTTGTATATTAAAAATGCTTAAACGTAAAAAAGATATAATACATTATTTTCATAATAGTAAGGAGTATATAATACGAACAACAAAACTAAACCACCGAGACACTAGCATTACAGTGAGGAACAAAATTTATAACTAAAAAGCTAGTGTTGGAAGATGAACACTAGGTACCTATAATACAATAGAATATTTATTTTATTTTATGTACGCCATCTAGTTATCCAACTTTCTACTAGGGCATTATAACTTTATTTTGGTTCAATTACTCTCGCATAGATGACCGTATTTCATTTTACAATATAATAGGTTTGAAAACACGATAAAAGTAAAATTTATAATCACTCAAATTTTTTTTTTTTGATAATTAGTGGTATTTTATATATTGTATTTACTTATTTTTTATGTACATAAATATTACCTATTTTACACAACATTTGAATAATTATAAAAATTGTAAAAACCCGATCATTTGCGATTTTTGGAAAAGATTCATTTACAATTGGCAAAGTATATTTACAAACACACATAGCTGAATTATTTATATTGTCAATCATAATAAAACGGATATTACTTTATGAAGTGATTGCTTACACATCCGCACTAGACACAAAATTTAATAAATGGATGAAATTACATTTATTTAAATATATTTTATAAATTCGTTATTATCATGTTAATAATTATTTTAAGAACGTGACTGTAAACATTATTTTACATAATAAAATAACTTTTGGACTGTAAGATTAAAACCGACATTATTGGCCAATAATCCACATATTAGAACACTTTCAAATGTGGTATTGTACATATATTATTATAATCATAAAAAAATACTTATGCAAAATGATTTCTTTTAAAACATTTATCAAAAGAATATTTGCAAAGCCACTTTTTGCAATATTATTAAGTTAAATACAATATTAATATTAATTCTAAGTCTAGAGATCAATATAAAATATAGTGATATTATATTTTCAGTGTAAGATAATTTTTAATATTTTGTAATTAATACCCAGTCTAAATCATTGTAACTAGTTGTTGTTATATTAAATGGGATTCATTACAGGTAATTTAAAACACAAGTTATTTGGAACAGTAAATAAAATAAATCAAATTATTGCAATATACTATGGCAAATGAAAGAAAGAGTCACAGGTAGTCACTGGAGTATTAATGATATAAAAATATATTTATAAAAGGTTAAGAAAGACTGACTATGAATAAAAATCTTATCTACGGTTAGATAGAATAAAGTAGTTACACCTAGGAATGTTCCTTATAATTTATACCTGTTATAGATGGAATATTCAAGATAACTCTCTCCTATTGAAAAGAAACTGATTGGAAACATCACAATTTAGTTAAATAAGTAACACGTCAACACGCGATATTTAAAAAGGATAACACTTTTAACAGTTTTTTTTTACTTTGTCAAAGACACAATTTTTTAGGTTTGGTTATTTTTAATGGTGCACAGACAACAGCTAGGAAACCAGAAGATGTCGGTGTACAGGCGCTGTCCTCCTTGGTCCAAAGCCACGAGTCTCTTTTGGACATATCTCTGCTCACACTGGGACGTGTAGCCAAGGGGCAAAGCGCAAATGCCGTTGCAGGTCTGTGATCTGAAATATTTGAAATATCACGTTTAATTTTTGTGTAGAAAATATTTCTTTGGATAGTGGTTTGATCCTGAAGAAAGAGCTTTTAAAAATTTAATGAATAATTATTAAATTCTAGAAGATTTTTCAGCAATCAGTGGACAGTGTCGCACCTTGTATAGGTGTCGTCCTTGTGCAAACCGTTTTTTTTTAACAATCTATTTGTATATTTTCACTGATTTGTAGCTTGCAAGCGTTTACAGATCTAGCCCTTTCATAACCAGTTTTTAAAAGTATTTTAAGCTTCATTTAAGAAACGTGGAAAGTGTATTTAATTATTTTTTACAAAAATGCGTCCATCGTGTTCAGGCGGCCTTGTGCGGCGCATAACCTGGATATAAGCAGATCTCCACTTTGTAAGTGGGTGTTTTTCAGGAATTAATACACGTGACTTACACACAGACTTCACTCTTCACCAGCTGGGAGTACTGCGAATTGTTGTCCATTGATTCTTCCATATTAACGACGTACATCCAATTTCCTTGCTTGTTCAAAGCAGCTCTTGGCATAATATACTGAGATCTAGTCGGGCACAATTGTTCACCTCCTGCTCCTTGACTTTGACGCTTTTTTCTACTCAGTGTTAAATCCTTTTGGTAGTCCGAAAATGGGTTCTTTGATTGTGATTTTAAAAGTTTAGGCTTTCTTATTCTAGAAGTGTCTCGTTTGGTTCGTGGTTTTAATTCGTTACTGTCGACTGGTTTAAATGGCAATTCATCTGAACGACGGTAATCGCTAGAATATCTACAATAATAAAAACAGAACAAAGTTACAATATGTAGACAAATGGAAAAAACTAAATTTAAATGAATCTGCAACAGCATATTTTTACAAGTGTTTTTTTTCACCCACGAAAAATAAAACCTACAAATATATCAATGTAAATACCACATCAAAACTTTCAGCTAAAAGTGGACTCGATTTGCATTGTTAAAAAGCAAAAATTGAATATTTTATGTATATATTGTTTTAAAATTACATTTTTATCAATTATCAGAAAATGATAATATGTTCCGTAGTGTTTTATTATTTGTTGAGAAAAAGTGTTGGGAATGGCCAGTATGGATCGATAACATAATATAGATAAATATTTATTTTTATATAATTAAAATCTTTAATGGCATTACATTTCAAATACATATGGCTATTCATTAATAATTTTTAATATGCTAATTAAATGATGCCGTATAATAAATAAAATACTTAAATTCTAATGTAATATAGGAGAAAACATGTTGATTTATTCTGTCAAAAATAAAGCTACATCTGACTTCAAAGAGATTCAAATGTTTGTTGGTAAATATTTGAGAACATGCCTCTTTAAAGTACAAGCTTTAAAATTTAAGCTTAGTATAAAACGTTGGTTTAAGAAATGGCTAATATATTGAATTGAATGCGCGCTTACCTTTGCCACCAGTCGTTGGGATTGAAGGGCGTCACAGCCTGGCGTAGGGCGATCCCATAGGGAAATTGCTGATGCCGCTTCCCTGTTGCACTCCACCCATCCTGGCCACTAGATACGGCCTTGTAATACGGACTCGCCGAATCACTGGGCGTGCTGTAATACGGGCTCGGCCCATTATTATCGAAATAATTCACGCGGGGGGCGAAATTTCTAACGTGAAAATTCGAACTGGAAAGTGGCATCGGTTTCGGAACTTCGAAATATGAATTTCCCCGCCAGAAGTCGTCGTATTGGTCCAAGTTTATCCCGGTGGGAAAATTACCCCGGAAAAAGTTTTCAGTGTTGCCAGTGGCGTGGGTCACGTTCGAATTCTTTGGGGGTAAATAGGATTCGCGCGACGGTAAATACGTCGGTGATTGAGGTCGTTGGTGGAGGCTCGGAGTGTAGTAACCGACGTAACCTATGGCATGGCATGTGGATTACATTAGTACAAACAAAAGGTCCAATTTAACAGCAGTTTCACGCCGACAAAAACATACACACATTACACAACATTAATTAAATAATATTACTTTAGGGATAATATTTAAAAAGATTCGAAAGCTGTAGTTTACTTATAATGTGTAGCCGTGAAACTTGAGATAATCGAACTACTTACTATCAACGTATCTCATTGAATCTTGTGTAAATATAAATACATAGTATTATTAATTCTACCAAGTAAGTGTTAAATCATCATTATTTTTACATATCTTATCAATGTGTCTTTCTTAATAAGTTAAATTAAAACGTTACATATTCTAGGAAAAAATCAATATAAAATTGACAATAATAAATAGATTAAAAAAAATTGTTTTGTTAGAATATCATAATGTTAAAAAAAAAAATAAGTATATATAATTGAATTTGCATGTTGT
>JAGVSQ010007709.1:0-15055 GCA_022683975.1 Rhyacophila evoluta
ACAGTGATCTCACATATGGAAGTTTACCAGTTTTAAATAATTTAGAATTTGAAAAGGTTAAATTACAGAAAGTTGATATTAAATGAAATACCATCAGATGAATCAGAGACGGCGATTGTTTCTATCTTGTCACTCATGGATTCTGTTCCACTTTCCAGAATTATCAACGGATGAGGTTTTTTAACCACATCCACCTGAAAATAAAAATTATTTTTAATATCCTGCGAAATTTCAAACAGCATACCAATTTAGGTCAAAGGTCAATAAGAATGTTGATGAAGTCTCAAAAACTTGAAACACGGTCAACATGTTAGAGTTTTAGTAATCACATGGGGCCAGTTGAATTGCCATAAGAGGAAAAAGTCTTTAATTGTAACTGTTAATTAATCCATAATAAATGTACACTGTTTTACACTGAGAATTCATTGTATCAACCTGAAACTGGCACCACTAGTAGGGCCAGTTAAATAGTCATTTTCAGTTAAAAAGCGGGCATTGCAAAGAGAGTAATTGATGAATTTTTAGGCAGGATAAAAATAAATTGGTTAAATCGCAATTTAGTCGGTGTTTTGAAGTTAGTCATAGACACGCGGTTTTAATTTTTTAACATAGGTTTGGTCGGCTTAAATTTAATTATTTTCAAAAAAATATGAATAGTTATGTATGTACTTGTTTCAATGACATTATGTAAATATTTTAGTGACTGAGTGGTGAATATTGCCAACTAAGATGTGTTATGTTTACGGATTTATAATTTTTTAATAGTTTTGACAATTTATTGGAGTTTTAAGTCAATAAATAATGCCTAAAAATGAGTAGTTTTTGAGCGTTTTACCACTGTTTATGATAATTTGGTCACAGTGAATTTGTTAATAGAGAAAAAATATTAATAGCTAACCTGATTTGAGTCCGATTCTTTTTCAACTATAGGTGCAGGCGAATTTTTTATTGATGATTGTATAAGCTCGGTTTCTTGAGTAAATATAGACTCAGTATTTGCCATATCCTGAGAACAAATGATTTCTGTGTCTTGTGAATAAAGACTCCTAACCTCACAAAATGTGTCTTGACTATCTGGGTCTAGAAGAAAAACAGAACATAATTTATACTAAATACATTACAGATTATGTCTAGTAGCGGTCGAGTAATGCAATGAAGAAGTATCAAATAGTTATATGGGATATTTACCGCTTTCTACACGTTCTGAGTTCTCTGTAATGACAGCCAGGTTAGAGTCATTCTCAGATTTTTGCGGCTCACTGGAATGACTATCCTTTGATTCCATATTAGGTGCAATTATATTTTATGCAAAGATGCACGTCCGTATTGGTGATATCACATTATTTTTGCACAGATCGAAAATAATAACATTTTCCCGGCAAAAATTGAGTTATGTTGACAGTAGAAAATGTGACGTTATGAAAGATGGCGGTGTTGGATCTTTATTTAGAAAATATTGATAGACTTAAATTAATAGATGGAATCGTAAGTAGTATGAAGTTTCACATTTAATCGTTAATGAAATTGAAATTGTTCCATTATTTAAATTGTTTCGTTTTTTATTACTATTCCAAAATTACAACAATGAGATATCAATAATTACCGACTCGATTGTTTAATCACGACTTGTCATGTATTCATTTAAT
Organism: Rhyacophila evoluta; assembly: GCA_022683975.1. Taxonomy (NCBI): domain Eukaryota; kingdom Metazoa; phylum Arthropoda; class Insecta; order Trichoptera; family Rhyacophilidae; genus Rhyacophila; species Rhyacophila evoluta. The sequence goes on from JAGVSQ010007709.1 coordinate 1,647, forward strand.
TTTTTGATAGTTGACATTCAATAAATTAATACATTTCTGGTGCGATAAGTTTAATCTAAATGCATTACGAGACGGACCCAAGCGCGTTAAAACCTAGGGACCTATAATGAATGTCAACAACCATGAAGTTGTACTTTATATCCAGCAAATTCATATTTGTGGCTAACTTAAGTCGTGAAGAGTAAACTTACTTAGAATAAAAAAAAATATGGCCCCGACTGTGAAAAGGTAATATCCAAGATAGTAATTATATAGTTTTTATTTGCTGTCCGATAGTCACGTGGTTTGTATGACTGTTAAAAAGTATTATCGATAATATTGATCTATTAAATGCTCAAATTATTTTTTACAAACTATTAAATATTATCATATTTTATGTTTTGTAAGAAAATGTAATTTCCTTTCCTTGGTAATAAGATTTCAAAGGCAGATAAAGAAATCTATCATACTTTAATGTAATATAAATATTAAAATTTAGTTTATTCATTATTCATTTGATGATGTTGCTTATAAAAATATTTAAAACAATTGTTCATTGTATTTAGTAAATATTACGTTAATTTATTTAACGCATAATATTTTTTTTTTATCAATTATTAAAGTTATTTATTACAACAAAGCAAATGATGTGACCTGTCATAGTTCACTTTCATTAAATTTTAGCGCCTATTTTTTATGTCGCTATACATGCCAAATTATGCTTATCATATTTTGTACGAAGGTACAAGCCGGCTATTGACAATAGTAAATTGTTTGTATATTAGTTTCAAGCGCGACAGCTATATAATTATAAAGTATTACATCAGTAAATGAGGGAAATTAAAAATGGAAGTCAGTGTCATTTTGATTTTACTTCTATAACTTTTTGCTAAATCCTAGTTAAATCGCCTTAAAAAATATTTTAATGTGAATTTATTTTTATTTTATGTAACCACTACAGTACCAAGGGGTACGTGTAAAAAATAAAAGGTTCCCGAAAAAAAATTTGAATTTGGAATAGATTTGAAATAAAAAAATGCTCATTTGTTTTAACATTTTTAGTTCGATTTCAACTTTGTCGGAGTCATCACCCTTGGAAAATTTCTTAAGCTTAAATTGTTGTAAAAGTGAAATATATGAATATAATGAATGTATCATTACCAGGTAGTCTTTCGTGTTACGCAGGGGAGAATTTTAAAATGCGGAAAAAAAGTGAGTCTTGAAAAAATATCATTGCATATTATTTCATTCATCATGCACAATTTGTGCTGAGTTTTACATTTTATTTCGTATAAGTCAATTTGAGCAATCTGCGAAACGTATATAAAACTATTCTTAGATGCAGCTAATTTAAATACCCTTTTACATGCGAATGAGCAGAGAGAGTGCATTTCAATTATATTTGACGCTTGAATTACGCGCGAAAAAATCATTGAATGGACGAGCCTATTCTTTATAGTATCACTTCATATTTCAATATGGCCGCCATATCAATGGATTTAATTCTGTTTCCTATACATACAATTTTATAGACATTCTTTTTGCAGTGTACATACGAAATATGAAATAATTTACACATATATTTAATTTTATTTGTATTGGAAACCGTTTTTGGCTAGCTGAGTGCTTTTTTTTAAGTTTTAGCATGATATTGTCTATGTATTTGATAGGTATTTCAATATCATTTATAAATAATTAACTATTTTACGTCTTTTTTGCTTATCCAACCTAACCTAACTCAAATTTAAAGAATGATCATGAAATTTTGTTTCATTGTTTTGATAGATGTGTAAATAGTATATTTTTATAGATATTTATAAATTTAATAAGCAACATATTTTTATTGATGGCCATTAAAAAATAGTCTCTATAATGAGTCTCAACCGAAATAGCTATCGACGAAACTAATTATGGCGAAGCATAATAATCTATTATGGCTTAATATTTTTTCGTCTCCCCGATAGCGTAAAAGTGAGCGTGGGCACCTAGCAATTCAAGGAATGGGGGTTCGATGGCAACATCTGTCGGATATTTTATACATTCTAAATTGCAGGACTGTATGCCCATTGGGTTAAGCAATTGTCTGACAAACAATTCTCGTAAAAATAATCTGTCAAGACGTCTTCACAATGCGTAGATCCATATGCTCCAATTTGGGAGCGCAGATGGTACATAAAATAAATTATTTTCGTAACAAGCTTTTCTATTTCCCAATGGCGTATCTACCAATTCAGCTCCCAAGAGTAAGTAAAATTACTGCAAACCCTTGTTTCTCGGAAACCCGTGATTTGTACGCCTGGAGCAACTACTCCAATTGCTCCGTCTCAAAATATATAATATTGTATTATGCCGTGTTTGCCAAGATTTGGAAATATATTAAATTCTGTAAAATAAAGCCAAGACAAATCAAGCTATTTTGTAGTTTTCAGTGTTGCCAATATTGCCTTGATAATAAACATGTAAATTTAGAATCAAAATATTACACAATACATAAATATTATATTATATTTATCTGAAATAATTTATATTATTATAATAATTATTCAAAATTGATTGGAAAAATACTTGCCTACACAAGGGTAAGTAAATTGACGACTCCTACTCGAAAATTATGGGGTGATGATGGACGATGAAATTGGTGCATGCCAAATTTGTACAGAGATGTATTTCACTTTCAGTTAAGTATCCATTTTTCCTGGGAGTGCAGTGCGGACAGTACCAAGGAAGGTCGGAGGTGATCGGGGACGTACCTAGCAGTGACCAACACTTCATCTCGTCAGTTGGTAACCCGCTTTAAATTTTTTCTTTTTGATTGCTTATTGTTCTTGAAGTAGATTCCAAGATTTCTCAGATAAAAATTGTACGTTGGGAGAACAATGTGCTTATTGCATTATTGTATAGTGTTAAAAGAAATATATTACAAGAGATATTGGTGAAATCCCACTATGACGAAACTCATGGGACCACCCTTAGAAATATTAGAGTGAATAGAGAAAAATATTGTTACATATTGTATAAACGTTTGTTTGGGACAGCAAAAAATATATGATATACTGGAAATTCCATTAATTCGATATTCATCATAAAGGAATTTGACTTGTATTGATAAAGGTAATTTTTTTGTAAATTCGTTATCATACAGAAATGAATATACGATTTACCAAATTCATTAACATGAAGTATCTTCAGAAATTGACTACAACATATAAATACATGTCAAAAAGTTCGATTATTTCAATGGTACAGTATTTGAAAATAACGTTTTATTGAGTAATTTTCATTCAGGGTTCAAAACAGTTTCATTTACATTCAGTACTGAAATTATTGGAGCTACAGAATTTAAAAAAGATTTTGCTTAACAGCATCACACTTATATTTGACAGATTCACTGTAGCTATGAATTCTATAATGTGTGATAAACGCTGTATATCCCTAAATTAATCAGGATTCAGTGTTTGTAATTAATAATATAGTGTAAAGCAATCAACGAATTCTTAGTGTTAGCAGATAGGGTAAAATAGAAATTACTTGTGTAATTTGCTTGAGACAGACAGATTATTTCAGATTATAGCATTATGATAATGATATTTTAATGTTTAAATTGATTCCGTTTTGTTCTTGTTTTCAGGGTTTCCAGCAATCGTGGGCCGGTCACCGACTCGTTCGTTGCCCCACAGTGGGGAATCGGAGAGTGAGGAGGTGGGAGGGAAAAGATTCTCCAGGAAAGTGTTTGTGGGCGGACTGCCGCCAGATATTCATGAAGGTAAAATCAAATACCTTATATTTTATTGGATCCATTAAGATGTATGTCTCGTAAATGCGAAAAAATAACACAAATACAAGAAATATCTATTTGGATAAAGCTTCATATATTTTCCATACACTCAAATGAAGACATATCACATTTTGAACAGAAATGAGATAAGTGGTTACCAAATAACCATTTATTTTTGATCTTGACACATAAACCAACAAACATTCAGAGTAACCACAAGTAAGCTTTGAGAATCGATGATTATGGTGGATGATAGACAATGCACCATTCGTCCCATCACCAGGGAGCTATGAAGGTCAAATGCTGGTATACTCGTGTATTAAACAAATTGGATATATTCAATTTTATAAAATATTCATATCACACTGAATCTGTTCACTTATTTCAATTTTACAAACTTTGATTTGCTTTTTAAAGGCTGTCATTGAAGTATCAGTAATAAATAGATCATGAATAAATTATTAACAATGTAACAATAAATTATTCAATTTTTCAGATGAAATTACAATGTCATTCTGCCGATTCGGCACTCTGGTGGTGGACTGGCCTCACAAAGCTGAGAGCAAAAACTGCTTTCCTCCCAAAGGATATGCCTTTCTTTTGTTTCAGGTACACAATACTCACTTTATGTGCTGTTATAATATTCAATATAATTTTATCATTTTCATAACTTAGATAAGTTTGCGCCCATTAAATTTGATATCTATTCTGCCAACTTAAATGATACAGGAATTTGATCAAAAATGTTGTCAACACGACGGAGCTCATATTATCATATTTGCTTTGAAAATTCATGTTCACCTTTATCTGTCGAAATCAGTATGGTATTTGAAAATTGATCAATAAAATATTCAATAAAATTTTATTTATTATTTCAAGTATCCCTAACTGAGTGAGTAACCATAAGCGATATGAAGGGTATGATATTGGTCTATAATTAATTGTGTATTGTTTTCAGGATGAATTGTCAGTCAGACGGTTGATGGATGCATGTATATTGGTTGAAGATAAGTTATATTTGTGTGTATCGTCCCCAACTATTGAAGACAAGCTGGTACAGATTAAGCCATGGCGGCTGGAGGATGCCGACTTTGTACTGGACACTTTCACGGCTCTCGATTCTCGCAAGACGGTGTTTATAGGGGGAGTTCCCAGACCGCTCAAAGCCTGTAAGTATATATTAATAGGGTCCGCATTAAGCTCCCCAGAGACAATGAATAAGTTTGATTATTTACTGATTTTATCTGGCAAGTGATTGAATTATCTCAAAAATGATATATTATCCATTCTGATGGCACGAAGATTGTGATAAATAAAGTAACACCAAAATTTGTCTTATATTCTGTTGATCAATGTTTTTCAGTTGAGCTGGCGACAATGATGGATCGCCTTTACGGCGGAGTATGCTACGCAGGTATTGACACAGATCCTGAACTCAAGTATCCCAAGGTAAATAATACGTAGATGAGTATATATTTCTGTGCCATATTTTATTCAATTATACTCGAAGTACATTTAACAATGAACTGATAACATTTCATGATGATAATTATATAAAGATGGATATTATTAAGTGATGTATGTAATTATTTGGTTAAAGGGTGCAGGACGAGTTGCTTTCAGCAATCAGCAGAGCTATATCGCAGCCATTTCTGCACGCTTTGTGCAACTGCAACACATTGATATTGACAAAACAGTGGAGGTAATAGCATATTTCAATTACACAATGTCTTTTAAAGATTTTCATGTACATAACTTATAATATAATATATTATGTAATATGGGAATTTATCCTTTGGAAAACATTGTAGAAAACTTTACTTTGTACATATCTTTAAAAGATTAGTTTGTGGATTTCGATATTATAGTATAAAAAATGTGGCCATGATTACCAAAAGAGAAGCGTTTTTACAGGACTTTTTGAAGTTGTTTTACTTTTTTCTTGTTAGGTGCCCTAGAAAAAATACTTATTAGTTTTCCCTCTCTGTCATATCTGTTCCCTATGTGAAGGATATGGCCAATATATGACGCCTCCAAGATTCTCTGTCACCTGCCAGCCGCCTCTCATCCTAACAGGTCATACCAACATCCTTTAAGTCTTCCAGGTCACTGGAATCCCATCAGTCGGAAAAGAGACAAGCAGGATCAAGATTCTCCATAAACATCTGTAGTACATGTCCCAACCAGCTCTACCGCCGCTGCATTACTTTTAGTGTGGCAGGGAGATGCTTCATCCGCTCCGAGTTCCTTAAGAAGTCGGACCACTTTACCCCGAGTATTCGATGCAAGCATCTGTTCTCAAAGCTCACTATACTGTTCTTCTGAGCTTTTGTTAGGTGCCAAGACTCGCTGCCGTCCAGCAGCATCTACAGAATGCATACGTCAAACATTTTATACTTGGTGTTATTATTAGTTAGAGTCTTATAATTATACTTATACGATACACTTGAAGCTTATTTTGTCTTCTAATGCATTTTTACTAAGTGAATACCGAATGAATTCTGTAAATGTAAACTATTAAAATTAAATTAAGAGATGTTAGTTAAACGATTGCTACTGCTATTAAATTTTGGAATTTTAGTGTTGCAATATTTCCACAAGATATGTATGATTTTACTGCCAAAATATTTTTAATCTGTTTAAAGATTGAGACAATTTATTAGTATGTATTTGAGATTAAAAATACTAGACTGAAGCTCTTAGACATATATTTTACTTACAGGTAAAGCCATATGTGCTGGATGACCAGAAGTGTGACGAGTGCCAAGGTGCCAAATGCGGAGGAAAGTTCGCTCCCTTCTTCTGCTCTAATCTCACTTGCCTTCAGGTACGTCTATTCTATTTGTTTTGGATATTCATCATATTGGAAATACAGTGCAAGCCTGTAATATACGACTATAAATTCAATATGATGGGCATTAAGTAGTTGTTATCGCGTGTGAAGAGTTAATCAAAGTTTGCATTATCATATATGTGCATACATTTAGCTTTTGATTTACTGGAGTAGATTGTAAATATGTTGGATCGTTGATAACTCAAACTGTCGTTAAAATATGTTCAAAACTTCCGTTCCCAATATAAATAATGGATGTAATTAAAAGTTACAATTTTCTAATGTCTAACAGATATTATATTAAGTACCCTTTTTGATATCATCATGCAAGACCTTATGCACGACTTTTAAATTTCTAAATTTATTATGTCTCAGTTTTAATTCAAATAAACTCTCTTGCTTACGATAAGATACCGGCTTACCGGCTTTATTTTTAAAGCTTAAAAAAATGATTACAGATTGTTGAACTAAATTGAGAAATTTCTTTCAATCAAGATGAGAGTATTTTCAGAGGATGCGATTAACATATTCCTGCAACATGTATAAAATAATATGAAATTGTATTTACATTTCTAGTATTATTGCGAGCATTGCTGGGCAACTGTTCACTCGAAGCCAGGCCGTAATTTTCACAAATCAATAGTGAAAAAGGACGCAGACCGATCACGAGCTGTACCCTTTCGGTGGTGTTGACTGTACATCTACGTAGGCATTATGATGCCACATGCCACTCTGCTTTTATGACATTCCACTCACTTAAAATAATAATGTAATACTCATATGTTGTGAAAAAATTAAATTTCTTGCAATGGTTACAACAATCTGCCGCAATTTGAGTTATTAAATGAATACAAATAAACAGCGATAGATAGTGGCATGGTTTAATGATGAAATATTACCATTTGTGTAAATAAAAAATATGTACCTACTATCATTGAGAAAGCATCCTTTATGGTGGAATATAATTGAGAAAAAAAAACACTATATCTTGTTTAAATAATAATTGTTTATTGAAAGTAAGCTGTTAATTGTTTGTGTTCATAATATTTAAAAAATGTATTCAATGTCAAAATATATAATATCGTTAAAAACATACACTTGAGCTGAGGCTCTAAGATGTTTTATAAATAATAAAATAAAACCATTTATGTATTGTTAGTGCAATTGTAAGAGTAATGAAAGTATGTAAATGAATATTTTTACCATCGATTGTTATCTATGTTTTAGAAATAAGAAAACACGTGTTTCTTTTTTGCTTTAGTTACTAAAGTGTACTTTTAATAATTAAAATTTGAAATATTTATAAATACTATTGCTATTATATTTTGTAATGAATAATAAAGAAAATATAATTAATAATTATTGTGTGATTGTTCTCTTGCTCTATTTTCCTGTCGGGTCATTATAATATTGATTACAATAAACAGTGTAAGGAATTAGGAAAATCTTTTCAATGAATGAAATTAATTTAATTAATAAACTATTTGGCATATTAAAGCATAGCATATTTGATGGTTGAATTTTATTATTAGTTGGCTGGTAGTGTAGAGGTTGTAAACTAACAAATGACAGATGCAAACTTTTCTGTTTACTATTTTTTAGATTTTACTGCCACGTTTACTGATTGTTTAATAATTATTTTTTGCTTGACTATTGTCCACTGTCCATCTTAAATTCTTGGATAGATTTTCGCCATACCCCCAAAATATCCTAATTACTTTGCAAGGCAACTATGTAGGGGCAGCGGCGATTCATTTTATTGGAACTAATAAAATCTCATATTTTAAATTCGATTTATGGCAATCCCTAGTTTTGAACTATGCTGACGGATACAAACTATAAAAGCCAAACTTTGTCAAAAATACAATATGCTTTGAATCAGTTCTAGAAATATTGCTTAAATTATTTTTCAGCCAGATAGCTATCTACTTTAAGCTTCAGAGAAATCGTAAATGTATGTTGGTGTCAGAAAACGTTAACAGCTGTTTCTTTTTTCTAGTCACTGTCAAAGAACGCTAACACCTTATAGAGTTTTTTGATACTAACCAAAGGTAATTTTATGTAGTTAAAGTTGATCATTAATCACTATTTAATTAAAAACTATAAAAGATTGACACTTAGTTGTTTGACTATCATGTAGCAGAGAATATAAAATAGCTAAATCTAAAAAAAACTCATTTCCGTAGTTAAAGTTATCTGACTCTAAGCCATCGATATGTTTTCAAAATCAAACATAATAATTTGAAGGCCATTGAACTGTATGTCAGAACTTCTCAATATATATTTATTTTTTATGATGGCTATTAAATTACAACTGGTGTAAGCCACTTTTTATGCTATTATGCACCTAAACTTTTTATATAAATCTGGTCTAAATGCTACGGATGCGTAATACAAAATATATGTTCTTGCTACTACAATAAAATTTTAAGCAAATCGTTTGGGTAGAAACTTAGTTTTGAAAGTTTTAAAACAATATCCCTTCGTAGAATTAGTTAATGCGGTAAATTTTTATATTTTAGATTCAATGTACCTGATTAAATAGTAAAATATGAGAAATTATTTCGAAAATATTAAAATTGCATATCAATCCAGTGTCGTTAATTTAATATCACCTGACTTTCATATTTTATTATAATTTATGTTACCCACATGTAAAATAATATAATTTTACAATGCAGTAAATGATATTGAAGAGAATTTTGTAGAACATCACTATAATCAGAGTGAGACAGCGGTTCTTTGTGTTCAAAAGTACTATTTAACATAAATACAGTAGAACCTCGATATAACGGATTAATGCGGGTGTGAGGGTGTTGGTTAATACCGAAAGTCTGGTATATAAAAATCCTTTCCCCGAATATATTTTATTATTATTATTCGATTCAAGAAAAGAAAAAGTTTTTGTGTACCCTTCCAAAGTATGCTGTTATTTTATAAGCAACTGTTTAAAATTACAAAAATGAAAGAAAGACCATTATCTTTGTCCACTTTCAATCATGATCACTTTCATCTATTTATAACCGCTATAAATCACACTCTTCGGCCTCTTTTTTCCAGCATTATTCTGTATTGTTTTACAGAAATCAGAAATTTCCAAGTCTTTTAAATCTGCTGCATCTTAGCTATCAAATAATTTCTTCAAACCATTTTCCGATGTTTGGACTTTTTTACGGATATTTTGTTCGTCATATCAAAGCTTTATCGTATGCATTTAATTAATAAATTGTAGCGAATAATATTAATTAATATTCATTAAGTTCCTTTATTTTAACCCTATAGTTTTATGAAAAGATATAAATACAAATGTAGAATTTCAATTTTTTAAAAATTGGATTTTGATGTAAAACCTTTTTTTAAGCTCATGTTTTGAATTAAAAATGTTTTATGGTATTTCCTTTTACTGTTTATCAATTTTTATACTAACTTGCTGTACTTAAATAATAATAAGTTCTGACGCTTGATTCTTATCAGCTTTGTAATTACAATGTTGCTTACATTTAAAGTAATTGATACATAATAAGAATTATTTATTTCTAAATCTATCTATTATAAGACGGCTTAAACTTCTTAAAGTAGGTTGTTTAGAATTTTGTTAGTGTTTCGTTATAAGTTATAATGCAGAGGTTAATTACTAATTCCAAAATGTCTGCAGGTGGTATACAATTTATAATTACTTAAATTATTCGAATTCTGAAATGTGGCTTCACTTTTTGTGACAGCAGAGATATTCAAAAACAAATGTATAGTCGATGTTCATTTTACATACAGCTGGATGGAATTCGAGCAGCAGTTGTAAAATAACAAAAAATGTATTGTATTATTGACATTAACAATAATATATCTCACGAATATTTTACGACAAAAAATGCACAAAAGTGAAATATAAAACTGGAATTTGCACTGTATAAGAGCGAGTATATTTTGTACTGGGCATATGACGTTTTATTTGTGTTACGGAATTTGAATCGACAGGTTAATGGAGGATGCCCACGTCGGTGAGGCGATACATTTGGATATGAAGCCATTGTTTGTCCCGAACAGATCTGTCATAGAGTGCATTTTGACAAGCACTGATTGTGGCTCGATCGTTGTCATGGGAACAGCACTGGATTACAAAGTCCGAAGAGTCATCTGGTCTATGGTTATTTTTTTATATGACTCATAGGGAATGGAATGATTTTGCCATGTTCTGAGAGTAGGGCTACCACCTGTCCTCAAAAAAATAATTAAACTATTATTTTCAATTTTAATTATACATACATACTTATATGGTACTTATTTAGTTTTTTATTTATACATTATAAATGCCCTACACCATTTATAATGTTATAGTTGACTGAGTTGAGAGATCCACAATAGATTATTGACAAGGTGTTTATAATTACAGTTTCCAGAATAACAAGAACATTTAAATAAATTATTATTATTTTTCATCACATTATCACAGTTCATATTTGTATGTGTGATAACTTATTATCCGGCTTTGCCAGTGGCGGATTCATACTCATTGTCTATTCATTATGATTTATATTCATCCTGTTCCTACAAATTTCAATTTCTTGTTGATTGTTGGTGATTGATTGCGTTGAAAGTTAAATGTCGCACAGTTGAAATATAAATAACAACCAACATGGCATGTGCAAATATTACGTGACTGTCCTTCAGTGATTACCGTATGTATTTAAAAAAAGGGATATTTTATTCTTAATGAAAAATCAACAAATAAAAACTATATGATCTTTTCAAATAGTTATATAGGATGCAAGCAGTTTTTTATACAAAGTTTTAAATTATTGGGAAAATTACTAATGAAATGCATATGAAAAAAAGTCATAATATGAATATATGACTATACATATGTCTATATGTAGTTGTGTCATTTACGATTATTGAATTTAAATCCATAAAGTATTCACCAATAAAAATATTTTATTGGTCGAGTTGAGTTTTTTTCAGATAGTAAACATAAAGAATGGTACGTAAATAGATAAAAAGATAGCGACAACCCTGCGCTTATTAAAAAAGATTTCTCACAGATGGCATTGATTACTATTTTTCATCGAAGTGCCTAGCCAAGTGGTGATAATGAATATTAATAATAAATGGCGGTCAATGTTTTTTTTTATTTATTAAATTTGGCTACATTTTGTGTTTCATTTTATTATAAATATAACATGACTGATTAAAAATATTAGTAATGCTTGTTTTATATGATTTTCTTTATTTAATCTTCAAATCAATCTCCAAATTTGATATCCGCATATCTAATTTGTAATATAAATGTAACAGTTTTTTTTCATATGTCATTTATTTAAATGGTTCAATACACTACAATAAAATGTGCATATTTATCTATCATATGATATGAAATAAACTCCCTAATGAGATTAACAAACCGATGAAGAAAAATAATATTTAAAAAATACGTGGTATAGAGTATTTCCAAATAGGTAGCACGGGTTTTTTTTTTAATTTAGGGAATCAATCTTTTGTATATATTCTATCACTTTTTTACATGGTTTTTGGTGTAATGTATCCATCCTACAAAAAATGAGTTGAGTGTGCATAATATGGCTAGATATATTATATCTAACCATTACAGTACGAGCTCGATAATATAAAATCTATTATTTTGACTTTTGTGTAATTTCATTACTAAAGGTTAAGGTAATTGATATATGATTAATAAATGCCTATTCAAATTATTCAAAGGTGCGAATGAATTACTACTCTATTATCATAGATAATTATTATGATTTGAATCTTAAAGCGCCAAAACTTTCACCGTGCTGTCGCTATTTCAATATTTAATTTACTAAATTCGTTCGCACGTATTTGCTAAAATATTGCTGTCACTGCTTTAATTATGTTCATGGTTGACAATTGTCAATTTGCCTCAGTTTGCTTGTCACATTGTGGTTTTGCTGATTTGTATATTAATAGTTCCACACATAATAATAATTGTCATGGTAACTATGCTAACATAAAGAGGTTATATTATAGCTATTAGTACACGAAGCATGATGTTTTCGCTCTAATATATATCATTGCCACCGAGAAAAAACTTGACCGTGCGTTTTTTGTCAAACTAAGAATACTGGCAATATTGTAATTACGGGTTCTATCTTTCAAATAATTACCAACATTTCGTATTTGCTTAATACAATTTGGCAAATTGACATTAAAAAATACCCATTATCTCAAAACTGTTGATTTGCTAGAAAGCGATTATGAATTATTTAAAATATCTATACTAATATCAACAATATATATATAATACTCAAACTATAATTACGTGAATTAATTATAATTTGTCTTAATATTTCTGTTTGTGTGAGCACTTATAGTCACTGTGGCCGATTATAGTTGATCATTAAAAGTTTAATACTACTTGAATCATTTTTTATTCACACATTTTAAAAGAGACTTATTGAACAGTTTCATTTCAAAATACAGTTTTTTATTCATCATTCAAAACTATAATCGGTCAATTAAACTTGACTTGTGAGAACGCGCTTTAAGCGGTGCGAAAACTGAAATCTGAATGGTAGATAATGCTTCATATTAAAATTTATTTATTGAAATAATTAATTTACGTTTTAATAAATTAAATTTCATTAATAACTGAAACAGTCACGTTGATGCTGCCCTAAAATAATTTATAGTTGGACAGCTCTGGTCTGCCAGTATGTGTTAGTGTGAGCACTTCAATTTGTGCGCAAATGTCTTGTGAGCACTTGTCCGGTGCGCAGCTGTCTTGCGTATCGGACCGGTCGGCCACTGCGACTTGGTTTCTACGAAGGATAATTTTGTAGCTTT
>JAGVSQ010007710.1:0-15052 GCA_022683975.1 Rhyacophila evoluta
CAATGTGTGCGCAGATGTCATGTGAGCACTTGTCATGTGTGCAGTTGTCATGGAAACTATTTATACATAGCTCGTGATCGATTAGTTGGCCAGCCCTGTAATAAACCAATTGTGAATATTTTGTAAATTACATAAAACCTTAAATCGTTAGCTTATTTTGTAATGCGTGTACGTCTGCATAGCGCATTATTTTTATTTCTGGGTGAGAGGGTCAAATATCACAATGGAATGGTCAAATTTATTGACACCCAAGACTCACTAGGGTCATTTTCATTTGTATACCAAAGGCTTCACGGTAAATCTTTCAAATGTGGCCATTTTTTCCCCTTCCTTCCTATCCTGTGTCGGACTTATGCGCCATTGTTCAATTTTCAGGGTTATGGCTGCATTTTATTGTATCGACGGCTTATTGACGACGATTTGGACAATCGGTCCAGTTAGGATGGTTCTCAAAACGTTTCTAAAACGTGACTATTTAAAATTAGTCCCGATACACAATATTATACTTCGAATTATTCAACATTGTCAACTAAACATTGTCCACATTATACAAATTAAATATACTAAAGGTTTATGACCTTCTTTATTCAGATTAATTCTATTCACCTTGTTGTTGCAAATTCATTTTAATACTAGATTGTGCACAGTATGTTTAGTATATTGGTTTTGATAACATCGGTAACGATGTTAAAAGTTGAAAGTAAAATAGTTAATCCAGAAAAAGCAGTGAAAATGATAAAAAAAAATTTCGTGTCTTTGCTGTTCACCGTTTGAGACAAGTTTTTGTGACAGAAATACACACAATAGTTTATGTTTTATAGTGGAGATAATGATGTGTACGTTTTTTTTTCGATTTCCTTTGGCTGCCGTTTTGATTATGCTGTCATTTGTAAGTTTATATTTGGATTTTTGTGAAGATTGGTTGATAGCAATTTATTATGGAGCATCCAATGCCACGATAAAGTGTTAGAATTACTGAATGTAACTTAAATAATTATTAAAACTTTGTCAAAAAAAAACATCATCATTAACGATGTTAATTTTGACTTGTCTGGCTTTTTGAATTTTATTTTTACCTTTTAATTGACATAATGGCCGTTATTGGAGCACTGAAAATTTTCAAATCGATATATCGACAACTATCACACTATCGTATAGTGACTGTATAGTAGGCTATTTTGGCTAGCGGCATATTTTGGGTTATATTTCTTTGAGAATGCTAAATACAATGCTGTAATGAGATATTGCCATTATTAGTGATCGTTATCGTGGCATGATGGTAAACTCAGTGGCGGATTTAGCACTCAAAAGGCCTCCAAATTTATAATTCAATTATGAGGCCCCTATGCCCTAAGCGCAATCATTTTTTTAGATCTCACTTTTCTTGGATGTTTTTACTTTTGTCCAGAATTTTGTGGTTTATCCATTTTTTTAAGTCTCGCGATATCTTAATAATTTCTACTTTAGTCCAGCTATTTGTAGTAAAGCAATTTGGAGACCTCTTCAATTGTGCGTCTATTCATAAATGCTCCGCTGGATGCTTGAATTGGATCAGTTGGGGCCTACATCACACGTATTTTCAATATGACAATGCTACATCATCCACAGTATAAGTTCAACTTAAATATTATAATATATCTATGTTTGAGAACCACTGTCGATTTGTATATTTGTAATTTTGTTGCACTCGGAAATGAATGGATATCATTTGATTTATTGTGGTTATTTTCTAATTCCGATTTTAAAATATCCAAAAGGATTTTGAAAATAATGAATACGACAAAGTAACGGTCGAATTTCGATATCCTTCAATACAACAAATAACCGACCATTTGGATTTCAATCCTCTGAAATGTGTTCAATAATATGTTGAAAAGAATTGAAATATGTTTTTTTATTGCAAAATTGTAAAGTTTTTGCTTAGTATCAATCATTTGTCTTCTCATATTTAGGCTGCGCGTTTTAATCCTACAGCTGTTAAAGCTTTTGCTAGAATAAACTGAAACAATGTAGAAACTAGCTCAACAAATTGACTGATAATCAATCCTGACGAAAACAATCTTCCCAGATTAATCTTCACATCATGGGGATCCATATATTCCATTTCTGCAGTGGTCATATTCATACTGTTGAGATCCATATCTTTCACCTTCGAAGATCTTCGGTGTGAACAAATTGTTAATAATGTGACAGAGAATTTTCTGGACGTTCTCTATTTTCAAGTTCTTCGCGAAGTCCAAGCTACCCACTCCACTTCCGATATTTACAGATGGAAACATCTAGTTTCAAAGCTTCTATCGAGTCTTCATCAGGTGCTACGGCTTGGAACAGTGTAGCAGTACTGACTGAATGTATCCCCCAAATGGCTGACTTTTTAAAATTTAATTTGAAATAAAGCCCTCATTAATTTTAGCATTTGCAAGTTATTAAAAGATATGTAGCAACGCTTAAGCTGGCCGTAGCACGTGCTGTGGATGCCTCTGGAGAATTTAAATAATGCTGTCCTCATCATCTGAATGTCGGAATTCTCTGGAAGACCATTTAGTATTGTCGCAGTATGTACTCGGTGGAATCAATAGATGCTGCCATACAGTTCTGGTTATCTAATCAATTGGTAGGTGACATATATTTACGGACACACTACGTGGTGACCATATCCTACACATAAGTAGAGAACGAATACAAAACTACAAGCAATACAAGACTGTGGATAGAAAAAAGAACGTAACCCACATGATACAAATTTTACAGGAGGCACAAAAAAAAATATTTAATGATTTTGGGCCAAAATCAAAACACTATATATACACAACCCTGAATAGCATTAATACCAAAACTCGTATTTTATTTACTCGATATGATGTTAATTCAATAAGTTATTTTAGAAAACCAGCTAAAAGCCGTGGACGCCATTTTTTTGATAAAACGTGTTTTAGTGGTATACATTTAAATTATCGAAAAAAAATTAGGATTACGTTAGTTTCCCTTTCCGTGACGTATATTATGTTCGCTCCCAAAGTGGAGCATATGGATCTATACACTGTGAAAATACCCACTCCGAATGGAGTATATGGATCTCCACAATGTGAAGACATCTGGACAGATTATTTCTTACGAGAATTGTTTGTCAGACAATTTTTCAAACCGATGGGCATTCAGTACTGTATTTTTAGATTTTTTAAATCTGACAGATAGGGAATCGAACCCGTACTTCCCAGATTGCTAGGCGCGCACGCTACCAAGCATGCTAACAGGAGAGGCACCTTTCCACAGTCGATATTATTTTTTGTAGCTTAGTAATAAATATCAAGCAATTGGTATGTTTCTTATACAAAATAAAAAGATTTTACCTGTCGGTTGTGCTTTTAAAGCTGCTAGTAATTGTCACTAAGTGATCGATGTTCGGGTCCATTATATTCAACTGCATTCATACGAGAGCTTTTTTTATTTTTTACCGAGAATTAGGTTGGTAATCTATAAAGCTTTTTTGTCCTTTTCACAAAGTCTTTTTGTAACTTTCAAAAATAATAATAGGCTACTGATCGTTTTTTATTTAAGTCATAAAAGACATCTGTTTTTTGACCAAAATATTAACAAAGCCTTATGGGTTGAGATCTACAATGATTTCAAAGGTTTTTAGTTATTTATATTAGAAATTTATCCACTAAAAAAACTTGATGGAATTTATTTCAAAGGCTTTTTAAACACACACATTATAAGATTAAACAAAAAAGTCAAAACTCTAGGAAATAATGTGGGTCAAGAATACTATTTTTATTCTTATACAAATCCGCTGTGGAAAGGAAGAAGGACGTAAGCCTCAGTTAAAAAATAGCTTTTATTCGATAATCAGAATGTATACAATTTATTATACGTTTTATCAAAAGGATATAAGCTCATAATGCCAAATTAGTGTCTAAACTTAGCTTTTAAGTTTGAAAAAAGGATGGCCTGTGATTTTTTTCTACCATGTTCCCTCCCAAATTGGAGTATATGGATCTACACAGTGTAAAGATATCCATTCCGAAAGTAGAGTGTATGGATCTCCGCAGTGTGAAGACGTTTTGATAGATTATTTTTAACGAGAATTGTTTGTCAGACAATTGTTAAACTCAATGGGCATCCAGTCCTGCATTTTTTTCGACAGATTGAGAATTGAACCTGTCTTCCCCGGATTGCTAGGTGTTAAAATTAATTCTTAATTAATGAATGTCTCCCCGGTAGTGTGCGTGAAGCCAGTATTCTTGTGTCCTCCCAGGTCATATCCCGTAGCTCCACCGAATACATTATATAGATAATATTTAGCGGCCTTCCGGAACGCCGACGACCGGTCAGCTTAAATAATAAGCTGGTCTGGTTCAGACTTTTTTGAGGCATCCGTAATATGTGGCTGAGCCAGGTCCTGCGTTGCAGCTTCACTTTGTCAGTGATAAGTGGCTGCATAGTCCGTTATCTTATCTTCTAAGTCATACCACCGTATGCCCAGAATCCGCCGCAAGCACCTGTTCTCAAAGCCCAGATTACGGTTGTTTTTGGCCTTTGTTGGGTGCCACGTTTCACAACCGTAGAGCAGCACTGACAGAATGCATGCATTGAACAGGTGGCATTTGCTTCTTACTTTATACAGCTTGGAGTGCTAGATATTTTTAATAGTATTGTTACACTTAATGTACAGAAAAAAGCGTTTGAAAAACTTTTAAGTCCTTTATCATCATTACTTCATAATATATTCGTGTTGTATTGCATGTAAATTTCACAAAATTTCAGTGGAGACTAAATAGACGCTGCAATTTATCCACTATTGGCTGAAACAGGTGGAACAATAACTCACCACACTCGAAAATGGCGAGTCTAATTGCATTATATACACTTGCAAGCTCTCAATCTGCACAGTTCGTTCTCTTATCTTCTCATTTCGAACAAAATCATACGTATGCCCAGAATCCAGAAGGCAGTAATTTTTACTGATAGGAATTACCCAACTTAAAATAAGCTAAGTGTTAATTAAAATTTCCGGGCTTACGAAGTGTTCCACTATGGAAAAATGAAACCCTGATCTAGTGGATTAATTTCTATGAGGATCGATTGCATGGTAGTCATTGATAGTGTATCCTTGAGATGTTAACGATGTTATTTATCTACAAAGAAACGCCACGTCGTAAAATAGGGTATAGCAATTTAACATAGCAATATAAATGTACAACGAGAAAAAAAATGTATAAATAATCCAAGCTCGGAGATCTCGCGCAGAGGTCGTAAAAAATAAATCATAGACATAAACTAAAAAGGAGGACAAATAATAGTACCAGAGACAATGTCGACATAAAAAAAGAATTGCTAGCAAACCATAAACCAAAATGGCGGACTGATATTGGAACGGGGCGGAGGGATGCTTGGGGGCGCGTAATCAAGGGAGACGCTCGTGAAAAGTCACAATAAAAAAACGACGGGTCTTGGTTATATTTTTATTTTTACAGTGGCGTACGAGAAATATATTAATAATTCTCGATTGGAGTGGTTTTCTTGCTATATACGGTGTTTCTCAAACTTAAGAAAGTCTTGAAAATCTTTAGCTACCCCTTTATGAACGCACTAATTTGTAACTACAATAATACTATTCAATTTCGATGAATTAATCAGAATACACAATCAATATTCCACTTATAATGATGTTCATTTTCACTGTCTCCCTGGTAGCGTAGTTGCTAACATGCACGCCTAGTGATCCGGGGATTGCGGGTTCGAATCCCCATCTGTCAGATTTTAAAAATCCGAAAACTGCAAGATGGATGCCCATTGGGTTGAGTAATTGTCTGACAAACGTCTTCACATTGCAAAGATCGATATTCTCCTCTTTCGGAGTGGATATATTTACACTGTGTCGATCCATATTGGTCCATGTTGGGAGCGAACAAAAATCGATACAATCATATCATCGCCAATATTGGAGAAACACGTATCTTGTCGAATTTTGTGCATGGGATCATAAATGAATTTATAAAAAAAATAATGATTGAAATTCGATGTAGAGTAGCGTAGCTACATGTTCAGCACCCTGGAGCAAGTACAATTGTGTCTAGTTTTTTAGCTCTCACGTTATTTCAAAATTGTCGCTTCCTTCCAAAAATATAGTTTCTTATTATTTTTTTAGCTTTCACGCTACCTTAAAATTTTAGTTTCTTATCAAAACTTGCGCCCTCTTTGATTCTTGCGCATGAAGCAGTTCGGTCCAACTGTTCTTCGGTAGCTACACCACTGTTGATATACACATATGTTTATATTTAACACAAATTTTGCAGTTGTAAATGCGAGTGGTTGTAAGTTGAGGTAATTGTTACTCAATAAATAACTACTTCAAATGTTTGTTTTATAATTTGTACACAATTAACATTTCATAACATTTATTGGTTGTATTAAATGGAATTACAAAATAATTTTATTCAAAAATATTTATATTTTACATTATAAAATACGTATTATAGAAAATTGAAAGTACCTCGGGCAGCTGATAAAATAGATACGCCTTCTAGAGTTTGAGAAATATTCTTTAAATCTATAATATAGTATTAACAAAATATATAATCGATATATCCATGATCGATTAACCGAAATTGATGCCAATTTATTCAGCTTTAATGTTTCTATCGCGGATTATTCACTAAACAATTAAATACGTAAAATCCCCCGCACACGTCAGCCAACTCCGCGCAGTAACATATATATTTACAAAAGTATTTTGTTGCTCCTGAAAATTTTACACAATTGGAATTGACTGGTTTGCCGATTGAACTATCTTAATTCGTATTTATATTAAGCACTGCGTTAATTTATTTAAATTATTATTTTTCTTCAAGGCATTATTATTATGACAACTTACATCATATTTATAAAATAACTCAAATCCACACTCGACGTTTTGGCAGCTCGTATAGAATAAGCGTGGACATCATCAGAAAGCTGCAGAAATTCTTGATATGACTAACTGAAGATAGTGAGAGCTCAAGGTAGAGATTTTTTGGAGTAGATTTACGATCTATACTTGTTGTTTGATTGTATACCTCTCAATATTTATTCTACATATATAATTTTTTGGCTCTTTTTTTATTTAAGGTTCTTCTATACAAAAATACTTTTTAAAATGTTCGATTTTAAATTTTGGCATAATGGAATGTGTTCACTTTGAAAATATACTCCTCATTTATACAGCTAAATCCTTGATATTTATTTATTCGGTTATCTTCATGAAAAGCTTTTGTACATGGATACAAAAAAGCTCGGCAAACAAAGGATTAACAACAACCCAATTCCGTTCCCAGAATAAAGCCTCCAGCTGTTTTTTTATTTTCATTACTTCCCCAGGTGTGTTCTTTAATGATAACTAAGCAGGTTGGAGATGCTTTAATCTTAAATTTTTCTATCAAGTATCTTCTTGCATACTTAAAACGTGTAAAGGGAACTACACACGCTCATGCAAACTTGCGTAAGTATACATAAACGATCATAAAAATACGATAACTATATTTTGAAGAATTTTAGATATTATAACACTGTTATTTTAATGTTTCCGTTTTACGAACTCCACAAGGAAGTCAATTTAATTCAGACTTGAGTCTCTCTAGCATTAGTTAGAATTACTAACTATTGATTGAATAAGTTTACTATTATTTTCATATCGCTTAATATTTAATTACCAACATTTTTTAAGTAATGAAATTGTAAGTATCACTATTTTAATTTGTAATATAAACTATTAATTTACAAAACCTACAGTGCACTTTGTTGGTCAAATCGAACACGTAATATTGAGTAATAATAATAATTGAATGAATGGTTTATTTGTTATTTCATCTTATTTCGGTAGATGGCTGATCTTATAGTTTATGACAAATACATGTAGGATTATATGAAATTAGTAAATGTTACGTTTTCAGGGAAAAATAGTCGACACACAAATGATTGTGCATGCAAACTTGAACGTGTGTAGCTCACTTAAAAAATGTAAGGATCTTTTACTAAAAGTTTTGTAAGAGGAGAAAAAAATAAAACGCGGTTTCAAACCGTCTAGTCTGCTGTTTTGCTGAGTCAGAGGTTGTCTACAAAGGAATATAAGTGTGTAAATACAAAAACAATTTTACATCAGGTTCTTTTTTTACACGGAAGATACGTTCCAAAGGACATCGTGTAAAAAAGATAAGGTGCTCATATGAAAATGGCTGAAAGGTTCCATCTGATTATTTTTACTTAGAATTAGTTCATTTTTGGATCAAGCATACCTTAATTACATGATACATTTAACAATATACAGTGGTAACCTCTGACTTCGTTCGAAATGAGAAGATAAGAAAATAAGTGAAGCTGCGACGCTGGACCTGGCTAGGCCACATAGTATGGATGCCTCAAGAGAGTCTGAACGTGACTGCCTATTTTTCAAGCTGACTGGCCGTCGGCGTTCCAGAAGGCCGCTAAATACTATCTAAATAATGTATTCGGTGGAGTTATGTGATGCAGATGTGACTTGGGAGGATGCAAGAATACTGGAAGGCGACAGGGATTCTTGCAGGCGGCACGTAGTGTTCATATGCTTCACTTAGGGAGCAGATATGGAATAAGAAGGAGATGAATCTCTTAACACGAAACCGAAAGTACTGAAATATTTGTTACTTTAAATGAAATTCATGTTACAAATAGTTAAAAACTCACCAATGTTGCCGTAAAATTTAATTAATTATTATTTCTGCTAAAATTAACACTTGTAGTAAATTGACAATATATACTTTGCCAAATATATCATATTAGATACACTATCGATATAATTTAATCAATAAAAAACACGCAAAAATTGCAGGTCTTAAAAATAAAGAGTAAAAACATCTGAGTGATGACCCGGCTGCCGATACCTGTTGTTCGTTTGAGGACCAAATTGTTAAATTACAATAAGTGTATACAAATAATCGGTTATTTTTCTTGGACCGTGTTATTTCAACATCGTGCAAAAAGAGAATTAAGTATACATCATTAGATGCCAAGGTTATTCGGAATATATCAATGGGCATGGCATGACGTAAAAATTACTTTATAAAGTGACTTAAACCAAAAAACTAAGTTACATTTTTCTGCAATATTCGACGATATGTTTGAATTGTAACTATATTATTATTTATTGATTTTTAGAGTAAGTTCGACTGATTATTTTGTCCTTTTTTGAAGAGTTCACAATGGTTGACGACCTCTTGGCCGGCCGGTCAGACGTCGCGAGGGAACCGTCTCCATGGCAACGCTCCCTCCCCATTTTTTCCTCTGACCCTCCAAAAAAAGGCACTAAAAAGGAATGAAAAAGTACCGCATAGGGGAGTTTTTTATGCGAGCCCCCACCACTGAACTCCGGCCACCTTTATCGGGGCCCTCTCCTTCCACCTCCAAGCTACGCCACTGAGATGCGAATTTATATTTGAACTCACGGTATATTTCGTTCAATATCGTTTTAACTATTGGAAATTAAAATTTCATTCGCGCTTAGATAATAATATATATATATATATATATATAGAGTGATAATACCCAGACATAACATAGAGTTTCTCTCTCAATAGTAAAGAAGAAGACATGGTGTTAATAATATAAGTCGTATTTTCTTTGTAATGATGCTAAATAATATTTAGCTTTTTTTAAATGATACAAAAATCGTGAGATATTTAAAAAACTGTTGATAGCTATTTCCGCAGACACTATAATCGAGATGAATAGCCAAGTTAAACAGTTAAATTTGTTTGAATAAACGCTACTCTACAAACAAAACTCACTCTTTTAAACAGCTGATTAATTGATTAATTTATTATGTTATATATTTTTTGTAAATACAGAGATTTTTAAATCAATTTTACCTTACTATCTACAATTTACCAAATGCATACACAAAACATTGTTTTATATATATATATATTTTTATACCATGTTCGCTCCCAAAGTGAAGCATATGGATTTACACAGTGTGAAGACATCCATTCCGAAAGTGGAATATATGGATCTTCGCAATGGAAAGACAGCTTATTTTTCACGAGAATTGTTTGTCATACAAATGTTCAATCCTATGGGCATCCAGTCTTCCATTTTTAGTAATCGAACCCACATAGCCCGGATCGCTAGGCACGTACGCTACCAACTACCCTAACTGAAAGAATTATCTTCTATTGATTTAGAATACTTGTTAAAATTGTGCGAATATCAATGCACTTAGAAAATACAAACAATCTGAAAATTAGCAAAGTGTGGCCCTGTAAATAATTTGTAAAAACATTGAAGAGAAATTTTATTAATAAAGCGCTGGTAGCGTATAAGCTAGCGTGCACGCCTTACAATCTGAAGAATGCAAATTCGATTTCCACATCAGTCGGTTTAGTTATCTAAAAATGCAGGTCTGAATGCCCATTGGGTTAAGCAATTGTTTGACAACAATGATTCTCGTAATAATCTGTTAAGACGTCTTCACATTGCGGAGATCCATATACGGAATAGAAATCTTGAAGCTTTGAAGATCAATATGCACCACTTTGAGAACGAAAATGGTGTAAGAAAAAGAAGAATAATGTTTTTAATATTATTATAATGTACTCTCAATTATACGTGCTAACGCTGAGAAGGATGTGCCTGGTTAATTGAACAACATGGATAATCCAAACTATACCGAATATATGAAATATGGATAATTTATCATTATCGAAGAAATATTGCTTGTCGTCAGTCGTGGCTTGTTGTAGCTTGTCCTTCTTTTTCGCCTTTATAAAGCTAATCGGTGTGAATAACTTGACATTGTGTAGATCCATATATTTATAAAAAAGCGTCCGTCATATTCGAACGCCCCTATGCAGTGCACAAATAAAAAAAGCACAGTATAGCCCTGGTAAATTAGTATAAGTCATATGTATGGATATACTCTCAATTGTATATAGTTGTAGTTAAGCAGAAGACGCGCAAGCAACAATCTATCGATTACGAGTAAAAAACGATTTAAATTTTTCAGAAACAATGTAAGATTTAGTATGAATTTTATACTATTAATACTGCATTATGAAATTTAAACACTTACATGGCATATACTACGTCTTTTCTGATTACTAGATTTTTTAAAAACGTACTACCTTAAAACTTATTGAATATTTTGTGGGTTGGATGTATTCTGCTAATTAAAATATTAATCGTTTTGTGCTTGGATTTTTATTAATATTATATTAATCTTTGCTCATAACATATTAGAATTGGTTATATTTAGTGTATATTTTGTTTATAAATAAAGTAATACATCGATACAATACAATATATACGTAGTTGTATTGAAGAAATATTTGAAAGTTGTATTATGATAATAATTATAATTTAAAATAGATGTCGTCAATAGTTTGTTTGTAATTGAGTAACCTTATATTTAAACTTTAAAGGCGAAAACGTTTAAGCCGTAAAAACGTTTTGTAGATATTGTTGTTAATATGCGGGTTAGAAAAAGCGTTGATTACTTCTTGTGTGTGTATATTTTTGATTGGGTGTTATAGGCATTGTATACAATAATAAAAAAAAAAACAATTTGTGGTTTAGACGTCTTTTTCTTAACTATATCCAATTGTTATTTAATGTTTTTTGTGTTGACTTAAGCACAAGATAAAATAGTTTAATTGATATTGAACAAAATTATAATCAAAGAGGGTAGGTTTTATATGGAGAGATGTTTTATCCCCAGAGCAGTAAAAGTCAAAAACTTCGATCAATATAAATTTTCCACTCCATAAAATGTAAAAATGTGAAATGGGTTCGATAAGAACTCAAGTATACATTCTGTATTGGCATTTTTCCACCCTAAATAACACTCTTCAACCCTCCTGGTAGGCCTTCGCAGGGAGGAATCGATGCCTTATAAATATACCTAAACCAAAAATATACCCCCTGCCCTTATCTGAGGGAGGCTGTGTCTGATAAATATCTTAGAAAGCGAGAGAAAGCTGATTTCAAAAAATATACTCGCCATATTATAGTAACTACACGTTATATATTATTTATTTATACACGCACATAATTATTTCTTCTTCTTTTTTTACATCCAGTCCCTAAAACATGAGATTATATCCCGCTTACCTAATGTGCTCACTCGCCCCGTCCTTACACTTGGTCTTAATCAGGCGTATCACAGAGCTCTAAAATCGAAAAGCAACCTACATTCAACTGGAATGTCCCAGGAGTCAATATAAATTACCCAAAATTTAGGTTGCCACGCGCTTAAGTGTGCTGAAGTTAAAATAAATTCAATGACAAAAAAGGCTAATGAAGACTTATTTAGCCAAGTAATTTATGTGAAAAGATTATTACGCTCGCCGTATGATGCCGTGTTTTTTTTAAAAGCAATGAAATTCGGCGTTGTGGTAACCAAGTTGTATGGCCCGATGAGTCCAACAGCTGGTTGGATCGACCTGAGTAACTCTTCCCGCTCCGTACACATTTTTGGACATTCCTACATAATGTGATTAGCATCCTGGACAGCCGCAAGGACATGTTACCTCCAAGATTCACTGGTATCCGCCAGTACTCTACCATTTTGGTGTTACCTATTTATGATCTCCCCAGTAGAGTGGTTGGTAGCGTGCGTGCCTAGCCATCCGGGAAATGCGGGTTCGATTCCCCATCAGCCAGATTTTAGAAATCTAAAAATGCAGGGCTTGATGCCCATTGGGTTGAGCAATTATCTAGCAAACAATTCTCGTGAAACATTATCTGTCAGGACGTCTTCATTTTGCGTAGATCCATATGCTTTATCATATAGCTACATCAATACAACAGTAGAAAAATAGGCAACATACGTTTTAAGCTGTGAGTATCATTTTAGACAAAAAAATGTGTGACTTATTATATGAATTGTTATTTAAGACCTTCTACTCTTCTTCTTCTTCTATATCCTCTCTCTAACTGGAGTGCATAGACACTAAATTGTGGCTGCAAGAATCCCTGTCATCAACTAGTATTCTTTCGTCCTTCTAGATCATGTATCCTGTAGAATCCCACCGAATACATTATGCAGATCGTATTTGATGATCTTCAAGGATGTCAAAAATCAGTTGGCTTAAATAATAAGCAGGCTAGGTTTAGACGCTTTTGAGCCATCCGTAATGTGGCCGAGCCAGGTCCAGCGTCACGGCTTCACGTTATCATTAATGACTAGATGCATGGTCCGTTCTCTTATATCCTCGTTGCGAACAAAGTCTTCTTCTGCCATATCCGCTCCCTATATGGAGCGTAACCCTGATTATTACCGTAACCTCTGAATTGCCAAAAACATCTGTTCTTGAACATTGGTATACTATGAAAGACGAATTCAATTTTTTTCCCTTTTAATCTAAATACGGGCACTTCTAGAGGATTTAATAAAATTGCCACTAGTTTTTTATATAAAATATGTCCCGAAATGAGCTGATATATTAAATATGTCATCATTTTTTGCGTTATATTTGGACGACATATTTGTCCACTGCGATTAATATAGTTGAGGTTAAATTGTGAAAAAATAGACTATCGAAAAATACGTGGAAATTATAAAAAATGGTGAAAACTTTACGCAGAAGAAATAACGATAAATTTAAACATCAGAGATACTTTGATTCACCCTATACTATATAATAAGTAATACCATATAGCTCTGTAAGAGAAATATTCATATGACTTTCTTACATTTTACATACGTCAATTTTCTATTTTTTATTAATTCATTTTCATATTTTACAAAATTTTATATTGTCATCCACTTTCCATGGCTGTACGTGTCCATACTTTTATTTTATTATCGAGAAATCATACATATGCCTTGTAGAGGTACATTTCATCCTAGATTTCTCAATATTTGTAGACTTATAATTTTTTACCTCGACCAGATGACAGTTAATCACTTTTGTCATCTGTATTTTTACTATATGGCTTAAAAAATCAGCACTCAATTCATGTTTATAAATGTATAAACCAAGTTCACTTTGAAAGTGGAGCATATGCATCTCAACAATGTGAAGATCACCGCTCTATAAATGCTAAATATAAACTGAATGTAAGTATACTATTTTTATTATTATCAACATTATAAATTACAAGTTTAAAGTATTCACAATATAATGTGCAAATCTTTTTCTTAATTATACCATGCTTACTCTACACAGCGTGAAGATGCCCGATCTGTGAGTGTAATATATAATAAATTGATCCCCGCATCGTGAAGTCATGTCTTGACAGATTATTGTTGATGAAAATTGTTTGTCAAACGATTTTTTAACCCAACGGACATCCAGTCTTCATTTTTTTAAATCCAGCGTGTGAGAATCGAGCCTGTATTCGCCGGATCGCTAGGCGCGCAACAACCAGCTGTTGGACCCATCGGGCCATCCGACTTGGTTGCCACAATTTCATTGCTTTTAAAAAGTTTGCGGCGTCAAACGGCGAGCGTGTTGATCTCTTCACACAAATTGCTTGACCAAATAAGTCTTCACTAGCCTTTTCTATCATTGAAAATCTTTTAACTTCAGCACACTTAAGTGCGTGCAACCTAAGTTTTGGTAATTTATATTAACTCCCTAGAAATTTCCGTCGAATAAAGTAGATCGCTTCTCGATATCAGAGCTCTGGGATACGTCTGATTAATACCAGATGTGAGAATGGGGCGGGTGGATGGCGGACACATTAGGTTGCCGCACACGCTACCAACTACACTCCCGCGGAGACGTTTTTTTTAGTAATATATTATAGCTTTTTCTTCAGGTAATTTGAAGATGCTAGATCAGTTTTTACACTCTTCTGTAAAAAATTCAAAAATGCACATAAAGCCATTGATATCGTATACGGGGTAACCAGACAGCTGCACGCATGACAGCTGCGCACATGATAAGTGCTCACATGACAAGTGCACACATATACAACTGCACGCATGATAAGTGCACACATAGACAACTGCGCGCACATTGAAGTGCTCACACCAACACAGAAATTAATATTAAGATATTTTATACTTAATTTACGTAATTATAGTACAGGTAGA
>JAGVSQ010007711.1:0-15052 GCA_022683975.1 Rhyacophila evoluta
TCATTTAAATAAAAAACATAAATATTTCTAAAAATCATTCATACCAAAGATATTTTTATCCAAACAATTTAAATATAAACTAAGCAGACGTTTTCGAAAATAATGAAACAACATTTATAGGATTGTAGAAATAGCTTTTTTATAAGAAAATGAACAATTTCAACTTGGTGATTTCCGTCATTTAATTTTATTTCTATTTTTAATTAAATTAATAGTTTTAAAATCATTTTCTATGTACTCAATTTATTGGATTCGATTTTCTGTTTAATTAGATTTTACAATCTGACACCAATACCTCAAAATATATGAATTTAAAATAACTGTCCTCTGATTGTCAATTTATACTTCCAATATTGATTTAGGTTCAGAAAAGCGCGGATGTTTTTCAGTGACTAATTAAAATATGAAAATTTTATCTTAATTATATTAATTTTAAAACAAATATTTATAGCCAGCAAGTAATATTTTGAACAATTTATAGAAAAATAGCTTTTAATACACTTCACGTTGCTAAATAAATCATTAAGCATAGCAAATGGTTACTCGGTATAAGATTCCATAATTGCATGTCTCTTCATCTCTAACTTGATTTTCAGCCGTACCGTCGAGCGAAGTTTAAATGGAATATTCAGCAAAATTCAATTAAATGTGTGAAGGTTCTTTCATGAATCGCAATTGATTTTATAAAATTGTAACTTTAAATATGATTGCTTACTTCAATAAACACATTACATACATAAGAGACTTAATCTAAAATATACCGTAGCATATATACAACATATTCGGACACATACAGAACAAAAGGTGTGAGAGTCGAATCTACCTCGAAAAAATTCTTAAAATGTAAACATATTTTTTTAAACATTACAAATACAGAAGTATGTCGGTAGTAAGAGGTCTGCTTTAAAGTAAGTCTAATTTGAAATATGTCTTGCTTGAGGACGAAAAAATTGTTTACCATAGTATTTGATCTGTTCAAACTCCTTGGGCATGTACGAAAAAATAAACAGGACGTGTACGAAAGAATTTTTCCCACAAGAAATCAAGAAAAAATGATTAAATCATCATACAAATAATCTTATTTTTATTGGCAAATCCTTACTTAAGCATCACTTAATACTAAAATTTATCAATACAAAAGCAACCAGAAGAAATAAATGTAAATTTAAGAGAACTTAAACTTTTCCCTACTTTTACCTGGTTGAAAATCATCAGATTTTACGTTTAATAAAAATCTGTCGAAAGAACTTTGCTTCTGCCTTCGCAAGATGTATGAGTTTATTTAGTATAGCATCAAGCTGTCATGATTAAGCACTATTTAAATTATTTTATACAATCCCAGCAATGTAAAATATTGATGCATAATGTATTACCATTATAAATTTTCCTCAGCATATAAAATTTCAGAAGAATTTTGTAAAATAATACGTACATAGCAAATAACAATATGTACGTATAGTTAGAATGTTTAGATCATTTAATATAAAAATGAAATTATTTTTTAAAAAAGTGAATTTAAACACTAAAGCTTCATTTTATTAACAAATATGTATTTATAATACGCATTTTGTCTACATAGTAACATTATCATGAAGTATTTACCAAGTTAACTTTAAATTCACTGTGAATAAATTTAATTTAACTTACCACGGAGTATATTTTTTAACAAAGAATAAATACTATACTCGTTTGTATACCAACTCTGCTTCTACAAAAGACAATAACCTTCCAATAACTTGAAAAGTGGTAGTATTATTCTTAGAATCACAATATACAAAAACAAATTAACGTTTTGTCAAAACGAATCAAGCCGCAAATGCCGAATTATTATCTAAATTCTACATTATTTTTTTAATAAAGTAGGACCTACTAAATTTTCATGCAGGAAAGGAATCATACTTCATTCACGGTATTTTTATTTTGTGAGGATTGATATCTTTTGCTTTAACGGGGTCGATATACAAACAAAAAAGAAATATTATGAGGACTCTGCTTTTTTCTTTACAAGAATATCTTGTAGATATGCTTTTGAACAAATTGAGGCAATATTGTTCCTTCTCAATCGTGACCGTTCACAAACTAAATACAGAAGGAAAAAAGTTTTCCAAAGAAACACGTGATCTTTTTGCTATTTGATTAAAATATATAATGTACAAGTTTTATTATTTTTAGATCGAATGTTTTATAAGCAGTTAAATTAAGAGAAAAAATAATTTATTTTAGTAATAGTTTTTTTATTTAAACAACTATAATAAAAATGAAATTATTTATTTATTTAGGTATTTTTGAGCAAAATAAAACACTTTCAAAATACCACATATTGCTTTGGTGGCATTTACATTTTTTAAGAAAATTATTATTTTCATGTTTAATAAATAAATTAATTAAAATCATTGAGAAAGTATGTGACAAGGATCTTTACATACAATATTTCAGTACAAATTTTACTTGTCAGCGATTTTAAATCATAGTATTTAATTGTGCTTTTATACTATGTTCACCCTAAAACTGGAGCATATGGATCTACACAGCGTAAAGATATCTACTCTAAAAGTATACATATATGGATTTCCGGTATATGAACATGCATTTTGACAAATTATTTTTCACGAGACTTGTTTGTCAGACAGTTGCTACAGCCATTGGGAATCCAAGCCTGCATTTTTCGATTTTTTTACATCCGGCAGATTTGTATCACCACATTGCAATTTGTGGAATTTACAGCTGCTGAATTTCAAAGAAATTTAAGCATACAACATTGAATGCATATTTGGTTGCGCAATTGATCCACAACTAATTCTCGCAAAAAATCTATCAAAATAAGTATTGACAATGCAGAGATCCATATAGTCCATTTCTGGAGTGGTAATTTTCATTTGTGTAGATTCATACATTCCACTTTCGAAGCGCACATGGTGAACATGATAAATGACCGAACACGGAGAATGATAGCCCATAACAATTAATACAAGACAATAAAAGTATGTACAATATATTATATTTTAGCACATATCTATGAAAAAGAGGAGTGAAAAATAGATTTAATATCCATAATATACCTTTTCATTCGTTCGTATGTCTTTCAATGTACAAGGTAGAAATCTATGAATCTGAAAAAATACTGTTTTCGTCTCAGGGGAATCGTTTTCCGAGAGCTTCACAAACTTTACGCCATCCACGCTTGTCCGGAATATTTGGAAAATTGGCCACAACTCGTCAAGTACTGTGGATACAGAGAAGATCATCTTCCCCAAGTAAGCAAATCATTTCAATCTTTGACTTAGTAAAATTGCATATGGATCCTATTTGGATATAATATATGAGTACTATACTACGCGAATTGCCATTAGTTTTTCACATTATCATCTACGTGCAATACTGAGTTAAAATATAACATGACTTACATATAATAAGCCATATGTCAATTTTTTTGGAAGAAATGTTATAATATGTTAATATCTAAATTAGACAAGTACGTGCACTTTTTATTTAATTTTATACGTGTATTATGTTTCATGTTATGATTCATTCTATTCAATGTCTTGATATAATCGACACAATTTTTAGTATCGTTGAAATCAATTTTTTATTTCACAATAAATTATGTTAATAGAAAACGTAATTATAGGAAATATATTCTAAACTATAATACAATATTCTAGGCATATATGACGACTGAACGAGTTTATTTTTGATGAAAATGTATAATCATATCTTTTATACGATTTAGATTTTATAAGTGATCTAGAGTGAAACTTAATGAATAAAAAACAATCAATTACATAAGCCAGTATGAATTTAACATTGATAATGAATTTAAAGAGCTATCTTATTTATTTGTATAATTAAAAACATAATAATAGTATAAACGACATTTTATATACGATTTAAGTTTATTTCATTTGTTTCTATTAAAATAATTGTTTTTTAAAATAGAGAGACTCACTTTTGATTTATGTTTGTGTTCCTCCAAGTTTTTAAAAGAATTAAATGGCGCATATTATTAAGCGCGTCCTTTTTCGCTTTATTGACAATTACATATTATAATTTTCACAATTTTACTATTATAATATCTCAAGTGCTTATACTAATATTTTGTTGATAATTCCAATGTTATTGTGTCGATAGCTGGAAGATGTGAGCGCCTTTCTGAAGCGTAAGACAGGATTTCAGCTACGGCCTGTCGCAGGATATCTGTCGCCGAGAGACTTCATGTCTGGCTTGGCTTTCAGGGTTTTCCATTGTACTCAATACATTCGCCATTCGTCAGACCCCTTCTACACTCCGGAGCCGTAAGATTACTTTATGAAAATTATGTTTCCCCAACTGTGACTTT
Organism: Rhyacophila evoluta; assembly: GCA_022683975.1. NCBI lineage: Eukaryota > Metazoa > Arthropoda > Insecta > Trichoptera > Rhyacophilidae > Rhyacophila > Rhyacophila evoluta. Next base: position 4,337 of record JAGVSQ010007711.1, read on the forward strand.
ACTGCACCAATGAATAATTAATAACAAAATAAATGTATGTCATATTATCAATATTTCTTTGAAATATTAATTTTGACATCTATCAAAGCTTAATACATCAACTTTGATAAATATATATTTGCGTGATTGAGTATTTTTTATTTTCAAAAAAATTAAATTGATCAAATTGTTATAAAGGTTATATAAATTATTATCAGTTACAAATAGTTTAACTTAGATTTCTTGCCCCAAAGCTCAAAACTTTATAGCGGTGGATTAGAGGATTACATTTCCCAGATTTTTTTTTCTCAGAAAATGGGAGATAAGAAGAGTGTAAATGGAAGGAAAAACATTGAAATGCCCGAAATGACCGTACACAGGGTATACTTTTTTCCCGTTTTTTCCGGGAATTTAATCGAAAATTTCCCAGGACACGGACAGTTTTAAGAACAACACACGTTAGATGATGAGTTAGTTTAAAGTACAAAAAAAATATTTCTGGGAGCCAAGAGCTTAGCGTGCAAGCGTCAATGTCGAGTAATTGGGAGTTGGATTTCCACAGCTGCTAGATTCTGAAAAATTTAAAGACATAGGACTGAATGCGCAATGTGTGCAACAATTGATTTTAGGTCTCGCCATACCTTGAGATTTCTACTTTCATACATTCGTCCAGATCTTTTTGTTCATTATTTCTACTTCCCTAATAGGTCGTGTAAGGTGAAAATTTAGAATTCTACTTAGTTTTATCCAAGTCTTATACTACATCTAAATTAACTCTTTAGTTGCCAGCTGCGGTGTATATGATATTCCTCTATGCGCCAAAGATTTTAGAGATGTTTAAACATGCAAGAAAAATAATTTGACTTACAAAATTTGAGACTCACAGGGGCTTGGTTTATCATATGTATTATGCATATGCATCAATGAGTTAATGAGTTTATGTCGAAACCATTTTTCAGATCTAGAATATTATACGTTTAGTAAGAGAAATCGTCCCGACTCTCGGATGACTCGTTGGCGTGCACACTGTTAATGTATCTGTATATATCGCTTTTTGGATATTGATGTTTTATTATTTTTTTTCAAAATTTTTATTTTTTTAGAGATTGCTGTCACGAGCTCCTAGGGCATATGCCTTTATTGGCAAATCCTAGCTTTGCTCAGTTTTCTCAAGAACTTGGCCTCGCATCTCTTGGAGCATCTGACGAAGATATCGAAAAACTTGCAACGGTAAGATATTAGATATTGGACCAAATAAACACTTACATTTATTCTCTTTTCCTAAGTACTGCATGCAATAATAACTAAATGTGGTAGTTGTAAAACTTTATTTAACGATGATTCATTTTTAGTAAAAATAATGAAATAATATTGAACTTCAGTACCACGTAGTGGCCTAACTTTATATTCAGCGCCCTGGAACAAGTAAAATCGTTGCGCTCCGTACACTCTCTCATTTTTAGCTCTCACCCTTCATTAAGGCGTTTACTTCTTGACATACATTATGCCATAATGATTATGGCATCTCGATAGTTTTTTGGCTCTCATACTAACTAAAATATTTACTTGCGCCGCCCATGATTCGTGCGCCTGTAGCACAATTTCACCTGTATACTTGAGTTCCATATAAAATGGATCCGTAAGTAAGTACTGTGAGAAACTTTGCCTGGTCATTTTATTTTTATAAAACTGCTCACAACTTACTTACTTATGCATGCATGCATACAATTTATGGATAGTATTACAAAAGATTATATGTCAATAACATTTAAAACTGCAAACGGTTTCTAATCTTATAACAAATCAGTTTTTTAGCGATTTTAATGAAGTGGAGAGCGATTTCTCAAAACTTTACATTGTATCTGAAAAATCATAAAAGGTAAGCTTCTAACACTTTACCACATGTTTAATTGATTTATTAAGAATAATTTAAGCATATATTGCCTTCACTTAGATTAATTCATCATCGATAACTCAAATTTATTAAGACACATATATATAAATAGCATCACTCTCTTACATCAAAAACCCATACACACATATATATATAGAAAGAGTGATGCTATATAATTTTAAACTCAACTAATTGGCAAAATCGCTCTCACGAAAATTGGTTGTTAACCAATTTTTCACCACATTATGCATCCGATTTTGTATCTATGGATTCTTAAAAATCATGCCGCTGTGGGACTCAACACGCTTACATTATAAATAATAGCGACATATTCATTATTCGTTTGAATTTTTGAAGTTATACTTCTTCACGGTGGAGTTTGGATTATGCAGACAGCCTGATGGCTCATTTCGGGTGTATGGCGCCGGACTGTTATCTTCGGTGGCAGAACTTCGTCATGCCTTGAGCACTCCGTTGAAGATTAAGCGATTTGACCCGGAAGTCACTTGCCACCAAGAGTGCATTATCACATCTTATCAGGATGCATATTTCTACACAGACTCCTTTGAGGAAGCCAAGGATAAAATGCGGTAAATAAAAAAAACTATGAATAACAACCCAGATTTTATTTACCTAGCAACCTAGCTATCAACCTAGATAGTATTTCGTATTTACGTACCGATTCTTTGATTCTCTGATACTTTGGTTCCAACCTAAAAAATGAGCTAATCGCTCCGATCAAATTTCCACGTTTTCGAAGTGTTCCATTGCAGAAAAAGTTTGGGAAACCCTGTACCAATAAAATACTGCCTTAAGAAGCCAAACATCGTAAGCTGAGTTGCAAATAGTGATTAATATAGAAGTTCCAAATTTAAAATGATTTTGAATGTAACATCAACTTATAGCAAGCATTATCAGTCGAAAGAATAGATTAAATAAATAGATAAGATTATGAATTTTCGTACAGATTACAATTTTTGTTTTTATATGAAAGTGGGAATAAGTTAGATAATTTTTGAAATTCGGTTCAGGTCAAAAAAAATTTTGCGTTTAATTAATTTTTCACATTTGCAATAACATTTATTGGTTGATTTTAAGGGCTTTTGCTGACTGCATCCAGCGTCCATTTGGAGTACGTTACAATCCGTACACCCAAAGCGTGGAGGTGTTGAGCAACGCACAGAAAATTACAGCGGTCGCTAGTGAACTAAGAGGAGATCTTTGCATCGTCCTGTCGGCCATGAAAAAAGTCTCCGCGCAGGATTCTACCTTGGACATAGATAGTATCACGAATATGCTTAACACTGGACTACAGGTAATGATGGAATATCTTTTGAAACCGTCTTTGTATTTGACCAGTTAGGTTGTAACCAGTTCTTCGATGTATAATTGTTATTTAATCTACAGTTAATCATGTCTTTTTTGTACAATTACATTTAATACTTTTACCGTCTAATTTTCAGTAAATTGACTTATGCTAGCGTATCAATAAAACATATTTTTACTGACATTTTTTTTTATTATTTTAACATTGTACATCAATTATTAACAAAAACCCATATGAATCGAAATAGCACTGATGATAGTTGAAACAGTTATTAACATAGTCTGATACCAAAATTACTGTCTATTTTCAATTTTGACGTCTGAAATAATAGAGTTGGAGATCGTCGATATTTCTAATAACTTTTTAATGAATTTCGATGCTATTTCAAAAATTTAATTCAAATGACGTCAATACATTAGTCAGTGGAATAAAATATATTTAATCAATTTATGTTATAAAGAGAATATTGAGGCTCTTTATGAGAAGTATAATTAAATGTGTTCAAGTAAATATATTTACTTAGTAATCAGTTGACACATTGAATCAGACAATACATCTGATTAGCCTTTTTCAGTATTTCCTTCTTAGTTTATCAACATATACTTCGAACGTAAAACTATAACTTTTTTTTTGATTCTAGTTTTCGATTGGCTAATTCTTGTAGGTTATTGGTAGCTTATATATCGACTTTGTAAAATTAAAAGGTCGTAACGCTCAATTTTTCAAAATAGCTTTTATTCGATAATCGTTCTACCAAAAGCATGTAAGCTTAAAATACTTAGATAGTGTCTAGTTTTAACTTTTAAGTATGAAAAACGGATGACCTGTGAAATTTGCGACCGGGAAAAAGGACTACTATCTAGCCAATTTCATTTCTTTTCTTAATTGAATTATTAAATTAATATAATATTGGGTAAATAAACCACCAATTTTAGTCTTGTACATTTCAAGCTTGTGTCTGTGTAAGGTTTTGACGTTTTTTGTGCCTTCTGTAAAATTTATTATATGTGGGCTGCATCCTTTTTTATTTCCACAGTCGATATGTTTTCGTAGTTGTATGCTGTTTCTATATTGAAACATGCACGTATTTGCTTTAATGTTGAAACTATACATTTTTTGACACAGACATCATAGATGAAATTCAGTCTATAAAATTCTATGAAAAAAAGTCTAAGAAAAGTCTATAAAATTTCGTCTGCTTATGTCTAAAATGAAATATTTATATGATATTATATTAAATCAATGTTCAATGTCATACCTTATAATGCATATTCATTTAATCCTGCAACATTTATCTAAATTTATCAGTGTGATTTATTCTTGAAAACTTATGGAAGATTAATTAATCTTCGCTGAAAGCTGTAAACAAGAATAGAATTCATTTTACGAAGCTAAGAGTTAAAACTATAAAAATATAGCGTCTTCTTTTATAACTTATAACAATTATTCTAGTCAAGTTAGGAACTTAAGAAAAAAAGACATTATGAAATATTAATTTTCATACATCAACAACAGAAAGTGTATTTATGAAAAAATTTCTACAAATTAGAATATTTCAAGTGTTTTGTCGGTAAAGTTTATCAATATCTTTACATTCTCATGTTATTGTAAGATTAATAAACTCAACAAAAAAAATATCTGTCAAATCAATATTTTTCATGCCGACCTTTTAATTGTACAATAATAACTTCTACTGAACGATTAGTGTGTATTATTATATATATATATATATATAATATTATACAATGTATTCGATACCAAATACAGCAGATAAAAAGTAGATAATAAAAAACAACTTGCGTAATATTGACTAACAGTCAGACACACCGATATTTTCAAAACTGATTAGGAAGTGCCATAAAAAATAATAAAATAAAGAATACTAAGTAATAGAAATAGTATTAAGACTAATGATCATACTTTTTCATACTATTGGTAAAACCACTTTGCTGCTATAATTATTATAATAATGAGTAATTTCAAAGAGTGCTAAAAATATAAATATGTAAATCATAAATATTAAAACAAACTCTAATCCATTTAAAATATATAATATTCAAATTATTTATTATCCACATCATTCAATGATAATTATATTTATAAGAAGACTTTTATTTGACACTTGTATATGTTCGTTGTTTGCCAGCTGACTTTCGCATTTTAGTCAGCATATCCAAACTATGAGTAAGAAAACAATCTGTAAATATACCATAATATATACTGGCAAATAAAAGACGAAACCCAGGTTATATGTTATAGAAATTAGCATTTTTCAAATATGATTAAGTGTATAATCAACTTTCTGATAGCACAATAAACCGATGTTATTGATTAATTCAGTATCACCTGGTCATTTTCATGTATCTATATAATGTATTATTTAAAAACATTACAGGTGAGTGATAGGAGCCCTACATCTGCCTCAGAAGAAGGTTCACCCAACAATGAACACAAAAATGTTAACGGTAAACACGACGTATATTAGAAATAATATAAAATTTGGTACACATTATCTGCAGTGTTGGATTTAGCACTTGAGAGGCCCCAGGCGCAATAGCTTTTTTTACATCTCACTCTTCTTGAAAATTTACTTTCATCGAGAATTTTGAGATTTCTCGTATGTTAAATCTCATAGTATCTTAATAATTAATCTTAGTCCGGACTTTTTTGAGACACACTATTGTGACGTTTGAGGTGCGCGTCTGGTGCTTCTATAGGTAAAGCTACCACTGATTATTTGTATTAGAAATCAAATTGGCAACATATAGTAAAGTAATTTAAAATATTTCAAAATATATAGGTATGATTACAGCAAAATTATTTTTTTTAAATACTGATAGCTTTGTTATAACTATACAATCTATATCCACGTGACAAGTAACAGTAATTTCAAAACATGATAAAATTATACGTATGTTATGATATGATATGTTTAATTAGATACCTACTACTTGTTTCAAAATGTCTTCTTGGTAATGTTTGTTTATGTCAAATGTGATCAAGGTTATGATTCAGTGGTATGATTTATAGTTCGGTTTTTTTTACCGTAACATTGATTTTTTAATAATTCAGGTATTTTGTTATATTTAAGTATGTATTTCAATTTATTTTGCTTAAATGTATTATAATTAATATTTTGATGTTTTCGAATTTGAATACAAGATATTAGTGTCATCATTCAAAAATCAACTTCTTGATATTATCAACTATCGTGTAAATCCACTTTAGAGTATAATAAAGTAGTAAAGTTTTTTTTCCACGGGAAACACTTTTATATTAGCTGTAGGTTGGTTCTAATAATAGTTAGAAAATTATTTTAATTTACCTAAATAAGAATAAAGTTTCCTAAAATCGATTCCGTTTCATTTTGTTCAATGAGACACTGGATCATTTTAAAATCCATGTTTGGTTAAATATTTTCCATAATAACAAAAAATAACGAGAATATCGGATAAAAAGTCCTACTATGAAATATTTATTTTTTATAGAACTTACATCATTTTTACGAAGATATGTTTTACGCCTACGAAAGTATAGTGTAAATTATTATTTTTATACACAAATATATATTATAATAAATTAAATTTGATACGTATATACATATAACAAATAATTGCAATGGTAAAATATACAAGTAGTATAATAAATAATAGCACTGGTTTTCACTCAAAAATTTTGACAAAAGACAAATTTTAATATGTATTTCAATAAAATGTAAAAAAATTGCAAAAGAAAATTAAAACCTTAATCATTATCAAAAAACAAAATGTATTAATATAAACTTAAGCAATCCGAATATTTTTCAGTTTGGTTGGTGTTATGGAAATTGATAAATTATGTGGTTTGCAGTAGTGTAGATAAAGTTTTGATAAATATCGGATATATGTTAACTCAAACTCATTAACGACAAAAAAAACTTGTATATGCTTGATACTATTATATACTCGTAATTATACTATAATACGTAGTGCTTTTTAGTGTACCTGCTATAAAAAGGACGAACGCGATTTTTGAATAGAGAAAAATGAAAAAAATATTATCCATTGAAACTTTAGAATGAATTTCTCGAACATTGTTTCTGTTCCTTTAAATTATTAAGTTATTGATATAAATTTATGTAACGCATGATCTGCGATATATATTTGATTTATGTAATAGTTTGATTTATCAAATTAGATGAAGATAGTGGACAAATCAATAAGTTATTTGCCAATGCTTGTCTAATCACAAAGTTTTTTCATGATTACAAAATAAGTGAAATTGATAACATTTGTTTTCAACGACTATTACTGATGTCTTTTTTTTTTTGATCTGGACTGAATTGATTTAAAGTACATAATATTATATATGCTAATATTTAAATAATGCTACTGTAATTGCTTATATGTTCACTAATACTCCCTCTTAGTTTAATATATTGGATTTTATTGCAAAGAGTAGTAATGATATAAAGAAATTAAATTATTTCGATTGATATTATTAAAAATGTGTGTTTATATAAAATCTAATAACAGATGAAAATAAATTAGAGTTTCTTATTTTTAAATCCGACAATATGTAAATTTTAGGTAAAAGCATCATAAATAATAAAATAAATAAAAATATGTTATTTTGCACATAGTATATAAAATATCTATAAACATATTATATTTATTTAACATAAAAATATTATACTATTCCATTTCATCTGACGATATTGTATAGTGAATATTGTATTGTTGTGCTAAAATAAATTATTTATTTATTTTAAGAATACTGTTTTACTTGGTCCAAAAATTATCCTATAATACCATGACTAAGCCAAAATTAAGATATAATGTGTGTACGTAGATATCAAGTCTCTTTTATATACCCTCAGCACAGTGGCAGATTAAGCGGAAACCGGCCGCGTGGGACCACGGAATATCCAGGGGCCTTGAGGTCTCAAAATGTGTCTTCATTAGCATACGAGGAAAATCAAGTTTTAATAATTATAGTTTGTTGTCCAAATTTCATAATAATAACAGAGATTCACCAAGGACTCTGTTATTAAATATAATATTATAGTCGGCATAATGATATGACCAAATAGAAATATTTTAAATATAATATTTGAATTCACGATTGTTAAAATACCATTTAGGAACAAAAACGGAAAAACGTTATTTATACACATTGGTTTTAATAATGTATCAAAATGACCAGGCCTTCATAGAATAGAAAAATTACTAATATTGTGTTGAATGTAAAAATGTCCTTTATTCACACGGTGTCCGGATGCACATATTATTAAAAATACATATGCATTTTTCAGTCTTCGACAAGCGTAACTTCATACATAAAATGAACGCATTCGTTATTTTTTTTCTATTATTTGAAACATAAATGTCACTGATGACATGATATTTCATAATGTCAAAAATATGTTTAAAATAAAATGAAATGCTCACGCACGGATCAATCAATATACCAAATGTGCTTCTTAACGGATCATTATCTGCATATCCGTGGCCTTCCAAAATTAAAATTATCCATTCAAAATCAAGAAATTGTAAATTCCAATGCATTCAGGGGATTAATACGAGCAATATTTTTAATAGTTTAATTACATTTTTTTCTTCGTCAACCCACTGCTGGAATATTTGAACCAGAAATCTAGAAATATAATATGTTAACATTCCGTCTTATTGAAAAGTGTACAAGATGGCCAGTAAGAGCAGATACTATATTGGCTCAAAGACTTGGTGTTCTCCATATAAAAGGGGCCTTAACTGAAATTTATAATTTAAAAGAAAAAGATGAAAAAGTTACCGTAGTGGAAGCGGCTTCACTTCTAAAGAAAGTGGACAAATATGAAGCCGCCCTAATGATAGTGATTTTGAATATTATTTTACAACGAATAAATGCGACTAGTAAATCACTACAATCAGTGAAGTGGAAATTTTCGAAAGGATCTATCCTACTGAAGACATTAGAAAATTTCATCAATAATTTCAGAGACGAATTTGAAAAAAATGAATACGACGCAACTGATTTATCAGGGGTATTATTTAATTTGGGAAGTCAAGTCATTTTATGTCATATGTGATGATATAAAGGCAGAGCTATCACAAAGAGACGTATAAAGTTATAACAGAGCTTTTTCAAATATTTTTGATTGGAATTTATTAATGGAAGAAAGGACACGATATAAAAACTTAAAGGATATTTACAAAACTGTTGTTTCGGTGTTTGTATTTTTGAGAATGAATTTGACCATTCTTTAATATTTCAAAAATAAAAAAGGACACCATAAAAGCCACACTAGATATCTACCACGCCGCCAAAGAATTTTCTTGCACATTTCCGAACGTTGATTTCAATGAACATTTTTCCAACAACTTCCTTATCTCATCCGTCAGGAGCAACATCGTTTTCTGTTTCAAAGCGTCATGCCTATAGAACAGGAAAATATATACCGAAATAATTGACGAACTTGCAAGCAATAAAGCATGACGGAAATTCATGTTTATCTAGTGTATTATGGTATGAGATTTCCGACCATTTTATTCTTTTTTAATACTTTTATGATAGTTTTCTTAAAACTTTATTTTTACTTGAGTTTGAGAGCCTTGAAATTTTTAGTGCATGGGGCCCACGCTTGACTTGATCTGCCACTTCCACTGCCTGAGCAATTTATGATGTTTCACCCCACTGACAAACTACTATATAAATAAAACTTTCAACAAAAAACTTAGTTTTACTAAAATCAACTTTAATTTAATTAATACTGTAAAGTGTCGTAAATAGCTACGTATTTTTCATAAACATATTTATATATTTCGTCGCTACATGCCACTCAGTCAAATGTACTGAAACCATATTTATGGGATAAAAACAAAAACTATCTATTTTTATATATTTCTATTTCTACATAACAGAGTCATGCATTTTTTTTGATATTTTAAGATCCAACAGATATGGGAATTGATTCTGTAATCTCTGGTTCCAAAGCTTGGATGCTACCGAAAGGATATTGCTTGGGCTTGAGTAATAATACAGAAATAGCAAAATACAGCCAAATCCCGTTATAATAAAACTTATGGAACCACCCGTTTTTTTCGTTATACTGAAATTTTGCTATAAAGGAATGAAATATAGGTATATCATTTTTTCCGGTCTCCATGACGTGTTCGTCGTTTGGAAATTTCGTTATTTTGGAATTCGCTACAGCGGGAATCAATTGGAAATAAACGCTTAAAATATTCCATGTAAATATGTAAAATAGAACAGTATAGTTTTATATGAAATGAACATTGATATATATTTTCGGAATTAAGTGTGATCTTAATCCTATTTAATCTAATTTGCAATTAAGAGAAGAATGGTTTCAAAATATGGAGCGTAAAAATATCGGGTCTTACAAAATTTAACAAAACTTAAATGTATTATTATGTATATGCTAACAAATTAAGAGAAATGCATATAATTAAAACAAAAACGTCAGAATAAATAAAAGAACACAACAAACAAAAAATATTTATTTTGAAAAAAATGT